>RPOG01000281.1:0-306367 GCA_008086565.1 Thalassoma bifasciatum | reverse complement strand
GGGCCGACAGTTACCAACGTGTTATCACCACCTCACTGAAGTGATACAAAATTAAGCACACGATCATTAACAACCACAGACTCGATTCACAGGTGCCAGAAGTGCCAGGTTTAGATAAGTTGATTGTCAGGTTTATTATTATTATTATTATTATTATTATTATTTTTTTTTTTTTTTTTCTTTTTTTTACAATAATAACATTTTTTAAAAATAAGACCACAACATCATTGAATCAGGTCACCAGCAGCACAGTTACATTGAGGTAACTGACAAATCATGATGCATTTGTACTTATAGAACTCAATTTTTGCTGGTTAAAAATATATAAAATGATAAAATAAATTCAACCTGTAACAAGACAAAATTTGAGATAAAACAGTCAGTTTTATGAGATAGTCAATATTTTGACTTTCTAGCTCAAAATTATTATTTTTTAAATTAATATTTTGATTTTGTATCAAAATTTTGACTTTACCTCAAAACCTTGACTTAATATCTCACATGAACAACTTTTTATCTCAAATTATGATTTTTTTTTTCTCATTGTTTTGACTTTCATGAAAAATATTGAGTTTCTTCTCACTGTTTGGACATTATCTAAGAATTTTTATTTCATTGTCTTACAATTTTGACCTAAGAGCCTCAAAGTTTTGACTTTTCATCTCATAATTTAGAATTTTTATCTCAAAATTTTGACTTCATACGGGCCAAAAACAGAAAAACTACAAGAAAGCCAAGTTTCCACTGTAATTCTTTTTAACTGGCTAAAATAGACTGGCATATGGTTGTCAGGAGTAATTTTAAAAATATTCATTTAAAAAAAAAAAAAAAGCAGACATCAACTCAATGTCGTGGGGCAAGTTATGGTGCATTAGTACAGGACACAAGGTTACACAAGAAGACAATAATGGAGTAAAATTTTAGCCATGACTCCTTGCTTTATATTTCATACTCCATTATTGCTACTTTGCTCCCAATCTGTCTAATTTTCATTTGCCTTTTTTTTCCACTGTAAACATTTTCTTTCCATTTGTGTGTGACTTTATTTGATGTCAGGAATTTTCAGTATGTAACTGTTGCCCCTGCAGTGTTTACTAAGGGAGTGAAATGACTTCCTGGTCATTTTTCAGTCAGTCTACTGTTCTGTATGTTTCAAGTGTCATGAGTTCAATCATTGTGTGGCACAGTTTGCTCTTTGTGGGTCGTAAAAATGGGTTGACTCTTTTTGATTACGGTATCCTCATCTATTACGTTGGTATTAGCTTGTCAATGTTTATATCCACAACAACGCATTAAACTCTCTTGCACTATCATACCTTTACAAGGTAGCGCTCATTATCCCCACAGGTAATTGCACTCGCTGGATGCAGGTCTGCTTTGTGGTGCCAAAAGTCTCAAAAAGTAGTACAGCAGGCAGAGCTGTAAATTAATTCCTCTATCCTGAGGAACCCTTGACCAAGTTTCTCATGGGAAATTGAGACCCTTTTATCTCTCAAGAATGGGTTTTTCTTTTTTGATAAGCTAATGGCTTAGTAGAGAATCTTCTGCAACTAAATCCCCATAAGAAATCTCTGGCCTATTACAGAAAGTGTGTCAGTTGCATCATTCAGAAATTGGGGAGGAAAAGGATGCGTGTGGGTGTCAGATAAATGCTTTCATCAAAATTTCCATTTCTGTCTTTAGCCAGATTTTAACAAGTGGCTTATCTGCGTGTTTTCTGTCTCCATCCATCTATCTGTCTTACTGTCTGCAGGAAGCAGCCAGACAGAGAGATAATAGATGGAGAAGAAACTGAAAGTTTTGTCTTAGAATTGGACAATCACATGAGACCCTGTCTGCTACCTTTAAGTTGGTATGACTTTGAAGCTTGAGTTTTACAGCTATGAGTTGCAACTTGGTTCATTATTGTTTTGTGGTCACAACCTAAATTCTCTTTTTTTTCCTGAAGGTGCTTTAAATTTGACCTTGCAACTTAGAGATTTTTCCCCATGTAAAATGCAACATGCTTCCATGAATTAGGATATTGCAGCACACATTAACATTTCAGTTCAAGAAAAGAAAACAAACACAAATGCAGAGTAGAGTCAATTAGTATCTTATTTCACACACCATCACCATCCTGAAAGGCCTTCATCACAAAATCCACAACTGACATTTCAAATGCCAAGCAAACAAAAGAAGCAGTTAGCATCATTTGGAGTGTAAAACTGGAAAAACATGGGATGTAATATTATTTAAAACTACAATACCTACAAAATGCTTACACATAATCACAAACCAAGAGTTAAAACAGCTGAAAAATGACAATGAGGAATAAAAAGCTCAAATCATAAAAAAGCTAGAGAAGAAAGTCTGTTACTGAGATCATTGTAAACCTGTTTGCATTGTTAAAGTGGCTTATTGCCCAAAAAGTTGAGAGCTTGAAATCACTGACTCATCACGTTTTATCACAAACCGGATGAGACACAGTGGATTACTTTAAGGCGAGGGTTGAGTAGGCTGTATCCAGGTTTAACAGGCAAGCTGAGGCACGTAGGGGACATCATGCGGAGAAATAACTCACTGTCTGAAAGCTGCTACAGAAGTATCTGAATTGTAAATGCACCATAAAAAGTCAGTTCTGACAGGATAAAGGAAAGTGTCAGTCACACAGCTAAACAAGTTTGACTGCTTTAATTCTTAATCGTTTGCACATCTCACCCTCTTGAAATCATGAATGAATTTCTACGTAACAATCCGATCTCTATTATGTCAAAGAAATGAAGCAATAACACTTTGATGAAAGGAAAAGAAAAACAAGATGCTTCAAAGTCGTCTGAAGTAGATAAGTTGTGTATTGTTGAAGAGTTAGTTTTGTAAACTGGCCTTGTTGCTGTGAAACGAAGCTGTCATAAAATGGGAAAGGTCAACCAGGCAGTCAAAAGTTGGGGAAAGGAGCCAGGAAATGTCGAACCTGAGACCGAAACTGAAGCCACTGTGGTGTGATGTTATCCAACTACTGCTACTAATAATAGCAACATGTGCAGGGACTGAGTTTTCATGTAAAAGTAATTACACTGTTTTTATTCTAACCACTAAAGCACTGCACTTGAAACGTAAGAATGATGAAGACAGGAGCTATCTTAGTCACATTCATATGTACACTCACACAAACACACAAAGTATAAAGTTACACAACAACTATTACATGGTTTCCCTCAGGAATTGCATTGATTAGAGTTTGCATTGAACTGTTTTACTGTGTATATACTTAAATTCAGGCACACGTGTTTTTAAAATGCCATATATTTTAAACCAGGCGTGATTATTATCTGAAAGCCTCCATGAAAACATTTTATTGACAGGTACCTGACCTTTGACCTGTAGAGTAGAGAGCATTCTGCTGTCCGTCTATGCCCTTAATAGTGTGCTTGATTTTAAAGTGGAAGAGTCAGCAGGAGCTTTCGAGTTCTCTTTCTCTTTCCACTTGTACTCATTAAGATGAGTTTCAGAATACACTAAAACAAGACACATCAAGTGCTTTCATTCAACAGTAGTAAACCTCAAAATGTTTGATGAGCTGAAGCAAATCCTTAAAAGTACAAAAAAATCTTTACACCCAATCAAACCAATCCATGGAACTGACCAAATGAACATAAACATACAAAATAATAGTAAAAAAAAAGTCATCCACATTCATCCTTACCTTCCATTCTTCATACAAATGATCACTCATTAAACTGTCAGAGTTAGGAAGTGAGTTGTCACCTGATCTAGGCCAGAAAGTTAAAAATTAAAAGTTGTAGTTTCGGGAGTTGTGCGATGTTTAAACAAATTTGATTCACTGTTAGTAAATGTTTCTAGTTTGTGTTATGGGGTTTTGATTTTTCTACAAGTGACATACTTTAACAGTCACCATTTTCAATGTTGTTGGGATCACAAACACAGCCTACTTGCCTTGACTTCTCCCATTTCTCTTGTTTGAGGAAAAACACTGTCCCACACAGCCTTAAATGAAGTCGTCAGACTATCAGCTGGCACAGGGACTCTGAAGTGAAAGCTATTTGAGTACAAAGGGGGTTGTTTTTGAGTTTGATGTATTGTCCGTGTTTCATATGGAAGGGAAATTAGTTGGAAATGTTAAATAAAAAATTCCAATCTTTTCTTTTAAAAGAAACAAAATAAAATTAAAGAGGGGTACTATGCTTTTTGTATGTTGAAAACATGGATATGCAGTAATAAAGCTGGATGTCCTGTTCCATATTCATGTGCTGTAGAAATCCCTGATTAAGTCTGTAAACTGCTCAAAATGGTCTAAAAGTTGCTAGAGATTTTCATGAGATCTTCACGAGGCTTGCAAAAATAATGACATCATCGCACGATCTCCTAACTGATTCATGACACATTGAAGGGGCTGGCCTCAAACACCAAGGTTTGCTCAATCAACTGGCAGGCTCAAAAGGGCTTAGCCAATCAGAGAGAAGGGGGTTGGTGGAGCGGGAAACCTTGATGAAAAAAGTGTTTCAGAGGCTAAAAGGGGATTTACTAAAACATCAGTGTGAGAAATGGGGATTTCTCTTAGATGTAAATCATGTAAAGCCACTACCTGGGTAACAGAGGGACAGTTTAACGACTAAAAACAAGTGTTAACCCCCTCTTGTAAATTGCAACTCTTTATAGATGTAAAGGTTTAATTAACTGCAAACAACTTGCTTGACTCATTTTGGTCTAGTTCATGATCTTTTCCCTTTCTTGTAGTATTTATAGGTGATGAAAGTTTTATTTTTAGCCATCCACTTGTAAAAATTTAGGAAAATAATGACTAAAATCCACTTTAATGGTAGATACTACATTCCTCACTTGCTGTTCCCTTTAGTATTACTCTGCATCACTGTAGCTTAGGACATCAGGCTGATGTCCTAAAAAAAAACTGCATCCAGATCATGAACTTGTCTGCAGATCAGGCAACTGACAGATGTAACTCTGAACAGTAAGTGGCAAAACTTAAAGTATATGTCTTAAACTGGGACTTTCATGGTCTAGTTTATGAACATCCAGTCCCAGATAAGAAAAGATGCAATAAAAATGGCAGTTTTGGTTTGAGAGCTCTAAATATGTCTTTCCCTTTATTCAGATGATTAAGTCTGATTAGCTGCGTTTAATGTTTTCCCACGGCCCCTCAGATTTAGGCAGTGACTTACATCGCGATCTCTACAACTTCAATCAATGTAGTTATTTTGGGTCCCTTAATGCTTTAGAGTTAGTCATATTTTCGGCAGGAAACATTTGTCTGTGCTTCTCTTCCTCCTCCTGTCATATTTCACATCATAGGTTTTAAATACTCAAAGGAAGCTGGAATCCTGCACATTTTGCATTCACGTGTTGCTAAGCTTAACTTCTCTGATCTATCACACATGGGTCACAAAACTATAGAAAAATACTGACATAAGTCGTCACTTTGATGCTAAGTAGCTGTGATTAACTGCTCTTCTGCTGACATAGAAAAGTTGAATGACTTCAAGTGATGAAAAAAAAGCTCTTGAGGTTGTTTCCGTTAGTTTTCTTTTGCTGAGCCAAAAAAAAGGCAACTTCCCTCAGCAAAGACTTTCATGTGATTTCACCACACACTTGTCACTGATTGAGTGCAATGGTATTGTGTCTGAAACAGTGGAAGAGGAAGGAGATTGTGGTTTCCCTTTGATTTAAATCGATATATTCACTTTTCTTTACTTGGATAAACACTTCACAAATCAGATTTTGCACTCAGAACAATGGGAGAACAGTTACACTTAAGCCAGACATTAGAGAAAGGAATTTGTCCCTGGAATAGATGCATCTTGCTACACTCAGAGGAGCTTCTTGGCCTGAGGCTTGGGAGAGACTTTGGAAGTTTTGGTGTCAGCGGAGAGGAGAGTCATGATGTCTTGGAGAGCTTTACTTATCTGAACTCCAAATCTGTGTGAGTCCTGAAATGGAAAAACACAAGTATGAAGATTTTAAAGAGCTGGTCGGTGGTCACTGGTAGAAAACTTAGAGGGAAGGAAGTGACCACAGGATGAAGACAAAAAAGAGTAAGACGGAAAGTGAAAGTACAACAAGCCTACAAGTAAGTGGGGATAAGAGATGGTCAAGTAAGCAGGGTATTTCAATTAAAGTTTCTTACAAATGTCATAATTTCTTGTTTCATATCAGGTTAATGCATATTCTACCCATTGTTTTTAGCTTCTCACAGAACTGAAGTCAAAGCAAGGTCTTTTTGTCAACCTTAGACTAAAAAATGTCTTGGAAGATTTAAAACGAGCCCCATATAACTGACAAGTCCAGGAAAATGTCGTATTTCAAGATTTAAAAGACACAATTGGTGCCTGCATTAGTTGTAAAAGTTTAAAAAAATCTGCCAATAGGTTTAGAAAAACATAAAATTGTGAGTGTAAAAAAATATGCAGGTTTCTTGAACAAATAATTGATCATTTAAAAAACTAAACAGGTCAATGTTTCCTACAACACTAGCAAATACCTTTTAAAAGCTATTTAGGCATCGTTTTTGCCTCTTTAAACCTGAAATGAGACATTTTCTGGACTTGTCAGGTGAATGTGGCTCAATTCAAGTCTAATAAAACTTTTTTTTCTTTTGTTGTTCTAAAGTAAGACAAAACTTTCTTAGATTTCAGTTTTCATTTTTTTATCACCCATAAATTGCTGCAACTCTTTGTTTCATTACAGACACGAGGCATCTGAACTGATAGTTTTTAGTAATGCTCCCTGAAGTCTCTGTCACAAATGGGATTCCAGTCTGGAAAAGGGAAATGAAAACAGACAGTGAAGCAATGCAGCATCTCCGAACTGTCATGTGCTCTGTGGTTTTGATGATGATGCTGATGTAACTCAACCTCAACTGACACAAATGCAGTTTGGATACTTTGATTGGTTTCTTTGGTTGTTTCAATAAACTTAAGAATTTAATGATGATCTGAAGGTGACCTGAAGCAGAGCAGTGGAGATGTGGGGGCTCATTTCAGTCACAATCAGGCACAAAACTTGAGCTGATATCTCAGATTAGTTCTGTGAATAAGACTTTGAGAGGGAGCAGAGGGCAACGAGAGTGATGCACAATTCTTGGTGCTATTCTTCTGCTTGGGCACATTCTTTCAAACCATAACTTTGTTGCACCCTTGTTCACAGTTTACTCTAGCAGTCAGCATCTTATCTCCACACTGAAGAAACAAACAGGTTTTACTTACAGTCTCAGAGCAGGAGTATTTGGAGGACACATGGAAGTTGATCAAATCTTCACCCACGATGATATATGACACCCCATAACCGTCATCAGCAACCTAACAAGGCAACACAGAGTCAGGGAGATATGCAAACAAAATTTTATTCTACTATATTAAACACAACAAAAACTTTGAGTCAAGTCAACATTTACTGTTACACCTAAGGAAAAATGTGCTTACAGGTCCAAAACCTCCTCCCAGAGATATGTAATCCGGGTGGTTCTTCAGGTCAAATAGTTCCATCTGCTGAACCGGGGTCTGACTGGTGGAGAGACGCCAGGGCTCAGATAAAACCTGGGAAATTTAAGACATTTTACGGCCTTTACTTTAGATACACAAATTGAAAAGTTTTTAAGTATGCATGGACACCCTGAAAATAATCCAGATTGAAATCATAAACAAATTAAAATGGCATCTAGTAGAACAATTTAACTCACCCAATGTTGAAACTTAAAAACATGTAGCAATTTTATATTGGTTACCAGCAACAAATTTCAAAAATTTGGGAAAGGAACAACAAATCACTGAAAAAGGTTTTGTATCCAATTTACACACAGAAGTTTGAAACCTGTCGGTGTATGTTTTTGCCTTTCGCTCATACCACACTCAAATGTGTAAAGTCATCGTGATGAGGCTGGGAAATACAGCTGACTAATGAAAGAAGGGACCATACATTTAAATTTGTTTCAAAAGAATCCTTAAAAATACAAGAAAGAACTGACCTCTTTTAGGAAGGGTGACTCCACCCCCAAATATTTTGAGACGACATAAAGGCAGAAGAGATGTCTGTCGATCCCAGCTCCAGTCATAGCCATGCGATAGAGGTTCTGATGACGCTCTGAGGCTTGTCTGAAGAGTTGTCTGCAATGATCTCCTGCCTGTCAGAACAAATTACACTTTCACTTTTAGATTTCAAATTGCTTGTAAAAAGTGAGCTTTCCCCTCAGATTTACCTAAAGTAAAGCATGAAACTTATAGACAAGAATAAAATCCAAAAAGAGAGAGAGTTCTAACAGGAATTAGAAGGAAAAAACCTCCAAATTAGGTAAATCAGTTTTTACCTCTCCGCCCTCTAAAGCTTTGACAAAGGCACAGCTCTCGTTGGAGCAGGATCTAACAGTCTCAGTCCGGCCCTCCCTGAATAGACGGGTCATTGATGCCTCATACGTCAGACAGAAACCGCCGCGATCCTGAGGGATGACGGCAGATTAAAAAAAAAAAAGATTCAATAATCTTAATAATAAAGTCAAATATTAATATGTTGAAATGCTGAGCAGCAGTTCCTTACTACTACTACAGTTCCTTACCCTGAAGTACGCCAACTGTAAGCCGATCTGGATGAATGCATCAGGGCTGACGCGAAGTTTCTTGATCCGTCCTTTGCCAAACTCACTGAAAGGAAACACGTGGCAATCCACATCCTTTGCTAGCATCTGGGCGATAGACAGGGAGCTGTGAATTTGATCCTGAACCTGAACAAACAAGAACATAAATTAAAGCTTAAAAGACAACTCAGATTTTTGGTGACTGCATTTCTTTTCCATTTGTTGTATCACTTAGGCTCATTCTTTCCTTGCTCAGACAGTTGACTTACCTATTTTACAGGGTTTTTTTTACATAATCACCAAATACAGAATGAGTTCACAAGTCCAAATGCAGACAGCAGATGTTCTGCCTTTTACTTTTTCACTCTGGGAAATAGAGTACTAACAAGACCAAGCAATGAATGTCAAACTCTTTGGTCTCAGGGTAAAACACAAGCATGATTTTTTCTTGATTCGTTTGTATGGGAACAAAGTTTCGTTGCCAGGTTTTTCAATGTAAACAGAACCCTGTAATCCCTCCCATTACCCTGCTTGGTTTATTTTGGTGGTGAAGCTGTGGTAAAGCCATGCCCTGATCTTCCTGCTCCTGCAGACTGTAACTAAGGCATTACAGTCCTGTAGCCACTGTCTGGTTAGCATTAACATGCTGACTTACATTTCAAATTAAACATTTGCCAAAAACTCTGGGAAACACTCCCATTATTGCACACATCACCATACTTGGACAAACAGAAAAAAAGCAAGGTTGCTGCATGACAAATACATTGACATTGATAATATTGACCTTTGACCTACTATTCCTGCATGCAGCATATCATGATAAAAGACACTTTTTGGCACCTTTTCAGATGTAAGAGCAATTACAGGTTTGGCAGCAGGGAAGTGATAATTCCAGAATGTAGGGTAGCTGCCAGGATGATAATTATAATAACATTAAACAAACAGGAAATGCAGCTTTAGTGCTCTCTCCTCCTGTGAAGTTCTTTGTGATTGGAAAAGTGTATAACACATTGACTCACATGGCGTTTTCTGAGTGTAATCTTGCAATTTGCACAACCCAAACAAACGGTTCACACAAGACTAGTTTTTCTGATTGAATAAAATAAAGCAGTAAAAGTTTGGCAACATCAATGGTTCAGAGGAAGAATCTTTTTCACTTCTGGTTTCTCTTTGCTTTCAGTTCAGTGGCTGGGCAGGCTCACATTCTTTAAACCTTACTAGCAGCCAGCTGTTGAGGTGTAACAATGAGCAGGTATGTGCAATACTGATACCCATATCACCTGTTTACCCATTCAACATTTGTCATGCATCATTTGAAAGAGCCACTAGTAAAAGTCAGAATTGTAGTCTGCCTTCAGTACAGAAAGGAAAGACAAAACTAACTGACTCATCCATAAATGTTTCAAATGAACCAACCTGACTCGCTTGGCTATGTCCTCTTGACATCTTATCATTCACATATCCTGTTCATATATTATTTAACATTGTGTTTCATAACTAAAGGGAAGTGTATTCCTCTCATCAGCTCAGGGCCTTTCACTTGACCTCAGATAATTCACTTTTTCAGCTGGAAAACAGCCAAGAAATGGCGGGGGAGTGAGGCTCTGGGGTTCCTCTTATTATGTCCCCCATGCTCTTAACCTTTGTGAAGAGTTGTACTCAAAAATGAGAGCATTTTTTTTGTTTACATAAAATTTTTGAGCCCATTTCCTATCTCAAACCTTCCGTTAATCTTCCGTTGCAAATATTAACCCAAGTCTTAGCTCATAGTATTGGGGAAATCCCTGTCCCTCCCCTGAATGAAATCTGGATTTTTTTGGAGATAAAGGGACTTTTGCCACAGGGAACCACCTTACAGTTTTGTTTGTTTATTCAGACCAAACTGATAGCTACTCTCACTATCCCAGAAGGCAGCCAAGACATCTTCACTTTTTAAATACACTTCTTCAAACCACATTTAATTGTTTCCCCTCACGCACATGAGCCTGGATATGGTCCAACACATTTTTGATTCCTTTTTTTACACAGGCATGTTGTTCAGCTGTTAAAGAGACAGATTGTTTTACTAACTTTTGTCAGTCATTAATCCCCAGGCAGTCAATCGCCTAATCTCTATGGGTCAGCAGGAAAAGACCCTGGCAGGATGGTTTATGTAACATTAGTCCTTCCACCATGGGTGTTTCTGAGCTTTTTATCAACACTTAAACACAGTTGTTTCCCAAACTCTGCCCGATTACAATGATGAGTAATGGTTTAAAAATCTCAGTGAAAAAAAAAAAAATCAGTTTCAACATGCTCTATGCACAGGAGAGGAGCAGGTATTTCACCCACAAACCTGCTTTCCTCACCTCTGACACACACTTCCGGTTTTACCTTCAAGGCTTCAGAGGAGTACTTGTGTTATTATACACAACATATCAATATATCATCTACTGGATTGCTTCATGTAAATCCAGAAGATGACAAACTAAAGAAAGAAAAGCAAGAGTCCTCTGCTGTAATGAGGCTGTGTGAGCTCAGATGACCAGTGGTTATGCTTTTCTTGGTTTAGCATGTTTAGAAATATGACATCATTTTTTTTTGTTTTGTTGTTGTCATGCCTCCTCTCTACGCTTTTTCCACACTGAAGTTAGTTATTGTCAGTTATTGTTAGCTGTGATTCTGCTTCCACGTATTCACTGAACTGGAATTCATGGTCATGAATTGGAAGATACAAGTGAAACAACCAGTGCTCTGCTTTGCTGTTGTTTTATACTTTTGTGTAGTCATTGTCGATTTTACCTTTGTAAGCAGAAAGCACAGGAAAAGTTGTCTCTGTTGAGATGGATGGATGATGATGGATTGGCACACTCAAATCACTAAGTGAACGCCGACACAACATGATGTTAATTATAATGTTATATGTGACCCTCCTGCTGACCCTAACCAGTACCTTCACTTCAATAAAAAGCACCTTGATTCGCTGTAAGAAAGCTAATTTTGCCTGTTGTCCCCGGTATGAGGAAATTGAAAATTATGTTTATGCGTGATTGATATGTATTGGATAGTTAATGAACAGGTTATTGAAGATAGTTGTGCTAATCCTGAGGAGAAGGGTCACGAGCCTCAAGGTTCACATTTCACATAACTGATCAATGTGTTGCTCCACATGATTCCAGAGTGGTGGTTTCAGAGGCTATTTTTGAGGTCACAGCTGGATCTCAGTTTGATTATGTGTCCATCCTGTTTGTCACACTGTATATAAACTTTACCAGCCTGAACAAAGCTGAGAGATACAAAGGATTGAACAAAGCACTTGTTTGCCTTTGATTTATGCTAGGCCCAACTTGGCAGCTTCAACTGTTTTACTTGGACTAGGCCCAACTTAGGAAATTTAACTATTGCACTCCTATCCATTGTACCTTTGGTTGTAGCACAAACCTTTTTGAGAAAATCATTTATATGCCTTTTCATTCATGTGTTGTTCTTCGTGAACCATGTTTGTTTGAATGTGGGCATGTAGAGGGCAGAATAAGCAGCCAATACAGATGTGCATATTTAAAAAAAGATTTTTTTAGCATGCACACAGATTTTGACTTCGCTTCAAGTTGGTGGCAATGAGAAGGCCCATTTTTGGATAAAACAAACGCTGACCACTACAAAGCTTTGGACCCCCTGCATGCTAGGCAAAATAAAAACAGCAAGTGCAAACCTGTGTAGAGGTGGGGACAGACCGTGAGTCAGTTTATGATGACAGTTCATTTCTAGTTTCTCACAGTGAAGTTAGCCAGAGTAATCAGCTTAAACTTTAGAGGGATCATGGTCCAATGATTTGATGCAAAAATCAAAATTCTTTAAGTTGTTTTGTCACCTTGCATGCAATCCAGTAACACACCTCCCAGAGCTCAATTCTTAAGATGACTAAGGGCACACTGAACCCAGTTTCCTTGTTTGTCTGAGTTTTGTGATTTTTGGAAGAGATCACTTAGGCTTACTGTAATGTCAGAGGCAGGTCAGATTTCCTAAAGGAAACAAGTAAGGTGTTCTGCACTGGGCATATATCCAACATTAAAGGATATCACTTGCTAGGAGCAGCATGTTCTAGTGGTGATTCACAACAAACACAGTTTGACCCGTGACTTTTTTTTTGTCTTTGGTGATTGAATGCAAACAAATTGTAAATATAATAAATAGTAAATACATGTGCTTTTTATTCTTTTCTGAAAACAATGATCTATGACTTGGGTAACTGTTACATTCAGGTATCATTTTTGTCTCTTTAAATTTGAAATAAAATGTTTTTATGGACCATTGAGACCTCCCTCTATTGAGACTATATTTATTGAAAATATGGCCTATCATTGTTTAAGTCTCTGTTTCTCCACAGCATCTCATTCATAAAAAATTACAAGACATCTGTGGACATTTGTATAATCAGATGCTGGTTTCATGTTTGTAAAAGTGGATGGCTTTATGACATGAGTGTGCTTTAACAGGTTTAACCAGGAAAAATGGTCAAAAATGAAGGTTCCTAGTTTCACAGGAGGGTGAGACATGATCGAATTCTCACATGAAATATCCGTGTGAACCTAAAGGCTGGGTGCTGATAACACCTTAACAAGCATGCTGATAAGGTTAGAGTGCTTCGTCAAACTCCCAACATTTGTACAAACAATCACAGTGAGCGTACCTCTGAAGGGATATCCCAGATGAGTTTCTGAGGTGGGGGAAGTGACAGATCCACCTCGCCTTTACAATGTCCATCCTCAGTGTATTTCAGCTGGAAGGCATCTGTAGCGAGCGTGTACTGGAGAGGAGAGGAGCGGCGACATGATAACTTATCCCAAGTAGACAACACCCCAGTCTTTCATTTTTTTAATATCTTTCATTTGTATCTTGAATAAAACAGACCCTGAATGGTTGTGGAAAGCTCAAAGAACCTCATATGTTGAAATTTTACAGCTGCTGCGAGCCTATATCCTCTTATGACACTGATGCAGTCAACTAGCAGAGTTGAATGAACCTCATTGTGTGAACAATGAGCTGCTATTAACAGCTGAAGTCCTTACAAACATAACAGCCAAAATCAGCAACCTACACCTTCCACTTTCCAAACACTGCCTTTATTTTGTAAGCGAGAAATATACTTTCTCGCGCACTGACCTGACAAACTAACAGCCAGAAATCTGCAGAAGAATCACAAGAGGAGGCAGAGAAAACATCTGGCTCTGATACACCCATAGAAATCCAGGGCATTGGGCCACATTTTATTCACTAAAACTCTGACAAAATGATGAAAAAGACCTAATTTCCACAAAGTATTTTATACTAAACAGTGCTTCAGGGCTCGAGTTCAGAATTTGGACAACAATCAGTGAAATGATAATTTTCAAGATAAAACCTGGTAGGGATGGGTATTGATACGATTTTATCGATATCGATACCCTTATCGATCCGATTCTCTATCGATTCTCTTATCAATTTTTTAAGTAGGCTTTTACAGGTTTTCTTTGTCAGCAATAGTTTGTAATGTGTATAAGTCAATAACCCTTAAATTGGTCAGTGGTTCTGGATATTTCAAGACATGAATAAATAACAATAAGTAAAAACATTTTCTGTCATTTTCCAATTTATGTAATCTGATTCAAGTAGATATGACTCTGTAGTCAGTTATCTGAAAAGCTTAAGGTCATCTGGTAAATTTCCAGACCTCTCGTTAGCATTGCCATAGTGAGTGTGAACATACTTTTTATTAAGTTCCAATGTCCTGTAAGACCTGCGACAGGCCGCTGTTTCCACATTCCAGTGTGTGTGTGTGTGTGGGGGGGGGTAGTTTCCATCATATATCTTAAGTCACCCCACTCAGGTTTTTTCCACTGCTCAGAAGATGACAGCCTCTGCTCTTTCCATCATTGCCTGAGTTCTAGCAGATTTTTAAAAATCTTTTGTGTGACATTTTATCCAATCTTATACTTTTGAAAGACTTACAGTGCAGTTGAAAAGACATGCGACATTGCTTTTCCCAGACAACTGTCACAGATATTTTCTACTGCAGCTGTGTGATGTTCTCCAATAAAACTATTCTGTGTCAGTGGGACCACAAAATTTTGTCCAGGCAGCCAAGATCACTGCAGCTGACTGACTTCAACAGTCGTGGGGCTCAGACAACAGCTGTGGCAGCTCACTATGTGCTTTCACATTCGCTTTCTCCACTGTGGTCATTTAAGGGAACAGTATCCCTCACAAAGTGTGGTATCAAATAAAGAAATGCAATAAGGATGACTCTGCAGGAAGTTCTAGTTGAACAGACACACAGGTACACTTACTTCCCAAAGATGGGCCACTGTTGGTGCATCAGCCCAGGAATGCTCTGCATTCAGTCCACTCTTCCCGTTCTTGTAGATCACAATAGAAAAGGATTTATCAAACCACCTGTGGAATGAGATAAGAGAGGAAGGAGGCGGTGAAAAAATAGAAAAATAACTGTAGGAGTCAATGCTAACGTCAGTATTTGTCTTGGCAATAAGTCTTACTGGAGTTTCAAGAGAAATCCTGCTAGTGTTCATGTGATAAATCATTGAGTGCTGACAAAGAGGCAGAGATTCAGCAGAGGGAACAACTTTTGGTGATTACTACACTAAATTGTGATTACCTATCCAAAAGTCAGATCTATGTATTTCAAAGTTTTTTTTTCTTTTTTACTTCAGGGACTCATATGACTATAACTGGCTGGTTTTTTTTGGCTTGTTTCTGATTCCCATCAAACAAATTTACACTAGGATTTCTTCACCTATCAAAACATTTCCCGTGGAGCAGAGATTTGGCGTAGCGGTCCAAATTGCCTGCTGGGTCCTCTCCCCTCATTCCTTGTTCTTCATCATCCAAAGTAACAAAGAAAGCTGCCCTCTCAATGGCGTCCAGGGATCTCTTGTTGATCCCAGAGCTGAAGAATTGTTTCCTCATCTGAGCCCAAGGAACTCTGAGTGAAGCACAGGACACACAGTTGTTAAGAAAATAGTCCTAGTGACTTCCAATGTATACACAAATAGGTGCTAGATAATCAGCAATGTTTTATCCGTTCTATTTAAATCATCGCCTATTACTAGTGTCTGATTGTTTGAGCAGCGTCACAGCATTAACTTCCTTTTTTGTTTCCTGAAACCAAAACTTCAGCTGGTGTTTCTGGGATAAACAATAAATGACAAAATAAAAACAAAAAGTGGTTTAATTGGGTTATGTGATATAGAGTAAGACAAAAGTCCTTTCTGGAATCCTAAGAACTTGAAAGACATGTTTCAAGTGTTTTCTTTCACTCCTAGTTAAGGTAATGTTTTCTTTTCTTCTGAGTTGATTACATATTTCCACCTGCACTTCACACATCAGACCGTATTACATCATCAGAAAGGCACCACCCACAGGTGTGCTCTGAAAGTGTCTCTCATCTTTTACTCAGTGACGTACGGAAACAGAGTGACCTCACATGCTCTGAAAAGATGCTCACTGTGATCGTATCTGTCTTTCAGCATCAACACAATTATGGTCCAATTGCAGCACAAATACACACCCACACCACACACAGTCTCGTTTCCTTGCCCTTGTCACAATATTCACATGCATTACTGATTGCTGAGTTGTGGCTTCAACCTAAATTATTCCTCTCTTCCTGGATCTTTTGGTCCAGGATCTTTTGTGTTCGTTCCATGTTGCTTTCTGTTTTACTGCCACACAATGCAAACCAAGAACAGGCTCCATGTGACAAATAATTTAAATTAACTTTTATAACGAAAACTCTCATTAAGGATTTTTTTTTTTTTACTTGTCCATTTTTGGCCCCTTCTTTAGAAGACAAATTTGAGTCATATACTTCTTCACACTTTCATAGCTTTCTCTAACCCTGTCATGCTTACCTGTCACCAGCAGTAAGAGCTCCCAGTTTCTCCTCACCAGGCTGAGGAGGTGAAGGATCATCCAAGATCCTCTGGATCTGGAATTCGATCTCCCTGGGCGTCAGCAGTCGGCCTGCGCGGTACACCCACAGGCGGAAAAAGCGTCCCTTGTGGTACACTGCAATAAACTCACTGTCCTGCCAATGTTGGAGGACATCTGTGGAAGAGAGAGCGATTACTTTAATGGCTCAGAGATAGTCATTGTATTATATTATTTACACCACATCTTTGAAATGTGACAAATCTACAGAGAAAAAGAGGGGGAGAGAAGGAGAAGGTGTGTGGACTGTGTGTTTTTTACCAGTCTCAATTCCCGGTGTGCGTGTTGTGTTGAACATCCTTTCGCACTGAGCAGCACACAAAGGGATAACTGTACCTGGAACACGGCTCTGACACACAGCCAAACAGCACAAAGGATCACATACCCAGAACATCTATTTATGATCACATCACATTTTTTTTCCCTTTCTTTAAATAAGTACTTTTACTTTCACTTTGACTCTACTTTAATGACAAGAAGACATTTACAACTCTGTGTTTTGACAGACCACCATCTGTTTGTGTTTCCAAAGTGTCTGTTTTCTTTGCTGATGAATTACATCTTGTTTTATGCTTTTTCAACCCTGAAAGCTAAGTAAAAGCAGTTTCCCTTTAAATGGTGCTGTTTTCTCTTGTATTTTGTATTTTTCTCACAGTTACATTCCTGACGTCATATCAGGTCCCAGTTAAATGCTGTCATAACCTCACTCTGCAAAATTGGTTTCTTAGTTCCTAAACAGTGGTTGATAAGTTTGTTAGAATTTCAGATTGCACTGCAGAAGCTAAATGTCAACAGAGCTGATCATCTTGATATCACATCCCCTTTTTTAAAGTCTCAAACAGTATTGAAACTAAACTACAGTTTAATAGAAAGTAACTATTCAAGTTTCTGTTGTGGATGAGGGGTTGTGGGTTATCATTGAAACTGCAGCTAGCCTCACTTTTGGGGAGCTGCTGTGCTGGTCTTTTTTTTTTTACAGACTGTGTACAACGATGTTGATGTTTTGCCAAAAATAACCCCAGCACATAAGCTCAAATATTATTTTTGTAACATATATGAGTCAAAAGTATGCAATAACTTACAGTTTTTGGTCACATGAATTCATTGCAAACCCCTTAAAATGTGAAAGATTTCTTCCAAAACAATGCAAAAACAAATTATACCAAATACTCATTCATTTTGCAGCGTGTACGCATGTGGTCTTACCGGTTTGAGTTCCTCCCTGTTGACCTTCCTGCGATAGAGCAGCAGGGCAGTGATGGTATTTCCTGCCCTTGCTGCCTGCACTGAGGTTGGGGTCACATAGAGAAAGTCCTGAAGAGCATGCACACAGATTAGTTACACAAATATAATTCTGAATGTTAAAGTTTAAAGACTGGAAGATGAATAAAGAGGCTTGTTTTTTCTGTTAAAAGATTCTGGTGTTATAATAATAGTGGTTAAGTCAAGTCTGTTCCTAAGCAATAAGCAATAAGAAGATAGTTACCATGCCATAGTAGTTACTGTTGACCATTATGGGACCTCTGCCTCTCAGGTAGATGTACTCCTCCCACCAATCGCTCACCTGGAACCAAAACAGAACATTTAAAAATAAATCTTCTGAATCTGATATCTGTTGGTATCTCTCTTTTACAATTTAACAACTACTTCATCTCACTGAGTAACAAAATACTTACATAGTTAGTGGCCCACAGAGCTTTGAGCTTCAGGTAGCGCTGTAGACGGTTTCCCAGGTTTGCCTCAAAGTTGTTGGCCAGTTCAGTCATTCGTTTGTACTCTGGATCAGCCAGCAGAGGGCGTGCTGACTTCAGGTACTGAGAATAAAAATACAAAGGTCAAAAACCTGTGACATGATCAACAATGTCCATTCTGTGACTTAATTTCTTCATAAGGATCATTATTTACAAAAGTCTTAAATGGTGATAATGGTGAAGAAAAGTTGTGTAAATATAGGTTGACATCATTGTGATCCTGTAGTTTTTTTCCCCAGGATGTGCACGTGTGTCCCCTCACCCTGCTCAGTGTGTCTTTGATGGCAGGAACAGGCAGATGAGGCAGAGAGGTCTGATAGCTGTATAACAAAGGTTTCCTGCTTGATAATAATCTCAGCAGAGTCTGGGAGAAAGAGAGAGAGAGAGAGAGAAAAGAGATTAGTGACATTTAGATACACTTAAACGTTCATGTTGCTTGAAGACATCAAATTGGGCTGTGACTCAGCTTACCACCCAGACTTTTGTGACATTGGACACACGGCCGTGCTGTTCAAACATCCACTGGTGGTAGGAAAGCAGCAGTTTGAGACAGAACCTGAGAGCGAGGATGAGGGAGAGCCAGAGCAACGTGCTGAAGACAAGAGCCGACAACATGGTCTGACCCTGGGCACTGAGCGACAGATGGAGGCTGCAGAGAGGAAGAGGGGCGAAGGAATTAGTAGATATTAACACAAAAGTATGTATTTTCTATCAGAAAAATTCATCAGATTCATCTCTTTAGTTACAACAATCTTTATAAACATGTGAATAAATATTCACAAATATACACATAAATGAGGTTTAGATAGATAGTAACTCTAGAACAAAAACATTATAGATGTTCTATTTTCCCATTTGCATGGTGTCGGTTAACTCAGATAAACAGTCCAACAGCAACATCTGCTGGCCAGAGAAAGAAGTAAAATTGAGTCACTCATCAAGAATTATTCACAGCCAAAGGGAAAGACAAGTAAAGAAAGGCTATTGTAGGAAATTGTGTATAATGTACATGGAATGGCTGCTCAATATACAGAAGGAAAACATCGATATTATTTATCAAATCATCAATTATAATGTGATAACAGAACTACTACTTGATTCTGGTTGGTCAAAAACCCTTGACAGTTGCTATAAGCTCCACTCACATCATGTCAAATCTATCCGTAGGAAAGAGTTCTGACACATTTTCTATTTGGCACCATCAACCTGAAGGTGAGGTAAAACTGCTGGATACATAAAACTCAAAGCATGTGCTGAGGTGATAATGGCAGCAGTGTTAAGAGTTGTGACATTTGCCAAGTTTCCTTTCAAGGTGTGTCAACCACAGACCTCAGAGGGAGAGTTGAATGAGGGTAAAGAAGACTCATTTAGGTTGTCAGGCTTAACTCTTAGTAGAAATATTCAGTGCAAAAAACAATCAATACACTCGCTAAAATTTTACCAAGACTACACTGTGTAATAAAGTGCTCAGTTAAATGTTAAATCAACCTCAATAGCAGGGTAGGAGGTGAGTAGAGTGGGGAGTATTAAAGAGAGAGAGGCTAAAGTCAAATGAAAGATTTGCAAAAGTAATCTATTTATGATTATTTTTCACTATCACCATTTATGTTGTGATTATTTTCAGGTTCCCTGTCTCATGTGTTGTTCAACAAACAAGCAATACATCAATTTTGGTTCAAAAGAGCAGCATATTAGATAAAAACCACTGGGTAAAAACAACTTTTGTGCAATAACTTTTCACTCTTTTTTGGCCACTTCCACATTTTTTTCTAATTTTCCTTCCTTTTTGGTTCTTTGGTTGAGCAGGATTGAGTAACTCTAGTGTAGATTAAAATCTTCTGTAAAAAAAAAAAGTGCTTCTGCTATTTTGACACATTTGAGGTTGAAGAAACATTGCACTGTCTGCAATAGTGCAGCAGACCATATTGTGGTTTAATCTGTTATTTTATTATTGGCCCTGCCCTGTGTCCAAGTGTCAGATTTCTGCCCATGTGAAACAGTCATTTCCAGATAGAATTGCCCTCAGGTAGAAGTATGAATCATAACCAAAAGGTGGAGCACGGCACGTGTGTTTGTGTGAGAGTGTAGGAGGTAGAAAGTGAATCACAGTCGTAACTTTGTAAAAAGCCAGTCAGTGAAAACACTTGTAGGGAAGCAGGTGAGAGTTCAAGAGAAAACACCACACCTACTCAGCTTTGATTCATCGACTCTTTGTTTGAAGGTTGTTTGTGTTTTTGGGTCATAGAGACATCAATCATCTCTCCTCTCAACTGTTGTCTGTCCAGTTTGAGTGAATACTGGAGCTGCTACTTTCAGTTCTGTTCAGTAAAGATCCAACGGGACTGATTTATTTTCCTCCTCAAAGCTGGGGGCTCAATTTTTAAATTCAAATCAAGTCATTAACTGTTTTTAAAACAAGTGTTCCAGTGCAACTTCAATCTGGTGAAGAAACAGGAAACATTCCTTACAATAAAAATGAAAAGAAAAAGGAAAGTACAATATCCATATATCCATCTAGTTATGACTCCATATCAATGTCTCAGCTTTGCAAATGTCTCCGATGCCTGATTCCTCCTTCCAGTATAAGTAAGTGAAGTACAAATTTTTTGGTAGTTTGAAAAATCCTCCTGCTAAATTTTCCAGCTATTTGAATTCCATGCTTTTCACTATCTCTTTTCTGTCTGGGAGAAAGTTGTTGTTATTGAAAACACAAACTCTTTAGATCGTTGTGATTTTTTCCACTCATTATCCAATGTTAATTAACTAACTCTAAAGTCAAGTTTGACCCAGAGATTTTCCAGATTTGCATATCAGTGTCTGTTTACAAGAAAACCAGATGGCTTTTTAACAGTACAATCATTTTGGTTTCAACACAAAACTATTAGTCCCTCAAAGTGATGTCTCCTTGAGCCTGATAGAAAGTATTCCCTGGTTCTTGTACCTGAGCGGCAGGTGTTGCTGTATCTTGGTGATGAGCCCCATGCTGGGATCCGAGCGCATGTACATGGTGGCCAGGATTGCTATGACGACAAAGAGCCAGGAGGAGGGGCTGGCAGGATACACGCCCTTGATCACCCTGTTCTGTTACCACAGAAGACAATAGAAAAGAAAAAAACAAGTGTTTTAAAAAGTGGACGGACTCAGGAAGATGGAAGAAAGACAAAACTTTTTTCTGATTAGCAAAAATAAAAAAGGTTTAACGGCAAAGAGGCGACATTAAAAGACAGGTTGTTCAGACTGAGTTTTCCCCTGCTCTGAATAAGCATCATTGCAACTAAGAGTAATATAGAGTTTACTCCAGTACATTCTGGCATCTATTGAAGTTGCAAGTGTTTTCTAGATGTATCTGTGTATCATCATTATTTGCCATAAATCAACCACCAGAATAAAGGCTGAGTAATGGTCACATCACATCAGTTCTGCCTGAAATCTGTCTCTTGCTCAATCATTGCATCATATCTAATAGGTGTTAATTCAAGTAAATTTCTGAATTTCTGAAACAATTCACTTTTCAAGATTGTAAAATAAAATTTCAATACATCTAATTCAATTTCAGATCTTGCTGTTTGCATAGAAGAATAACCTGACAAATGGATGGCACTTACCTGGAGAGGTTCATTTGCTTAAATAATACAAAACTGATTTTAGCTCTGCGAATCCTTGCACTAGATTATGTGTTTAATAATCTTAAGATCGTGATGACATACAGCTTTTATCATGTCCTGGTTGTATATGTATGTTTTTTTTACTTCATGGATGAAATATCCTAAATTTGGGTTAAATTCTGAGCATGAAGATAAACGCCTCTTTTTTTCTTTTTGGTAATGGATTTGTGAAACAAACAGCTGTGTTTGTTAACTCCACAGGGGCAAAAGTACATGTCAGTACCTGTTCACTCATTACCTACACACAGAAGGGAATTCAAACCCTGTTATAATAGCTCAGCTTTCCTTTGCTCAGCAATTATGTCCCAACAAACCTGCAACTCAGTCAACCAAGGAGCGGTGCACACGTCACAGCCCCACCAACACATCAACAAGCAAAGATTTCCCATCATACCCACCCTCATGCGGCTGACTCGCTTCTTCCAGGATCGCACTCCTGACAGGTAGATCTGGTTCAGGGCCTGGTAGGACAGCTGTAGGTCGATCCCCTCAGGAGTAATGGTAAACTGGAACGCCACGGCCTGGTGGGCCTCTGCCATGGCTATGGAGAAAAAAAAAGTGCATTACATGAAACTTATCCCTATCTTTTTGCCACATCATTCTTTTATAACTCGATGTAACAGTTTGAAAATCCCCCTGACTTTTCTGAAGAAGCTTGTCTCAAATGAGAAACAGAATTTCAAACACGCATCTACATTGCTTTTTATGGACTTCACCTTCTGTCACAGATTGTTTTATACACTGGCTGGCAGCTCAGTGTGCCCGTTGTCCCTCTAGTATAAACACTGTGTGTGACAACACTTGAGTAATTTAATGTGTCAGTGGAATGTTGTTTTCTCACTGAATGCTGCTACAGCACCAAGACTGCTGTGCAAAAGCTGCTCCCTGTCTGCTGCCCAGATATTCACACCGCAGCATTGGAAATACAACTCAAAATTACTATTAAAAATGAAGCAGCAATAAACAAATAAGGGACAGATCACTGCTCACTGTGCACGTATGTGGAAAATGTAAGGGAAAGCAACAAACTCAACCAAATAAATGATGAATAAACAATAGAGAGCTCCTTCACTCTTGTAAATATTGATATCCCTGAACAGGAAACTATTTCCTTCCATTGGAAGTTGCTCAGGGGAAAAGTAATGGCTGAAGTCCACACAGACTTGCACTGCTCATGCCAGCTCACTGTCACGCTATAATGGTTTACAGGATCAGTTAAACAACACAATACGTGCTTCTCTCATTAAGACAAGTTCAAAGGTTTGCTGTTAGAAAGACTCCTACAGAATCTATGCATAAGACTCATATTTGTACTGTTGGTGCGTCATCTTTATTGCTTCCCCAGAGCTGTATAAACAGTAAAAAAAAACAAGGCCTACTTTACTTTTGCTGTGTATGTAAGGATGTCAAAAGTGATCAATCTAAGAAAAATCTGTACATTCATACAGGCCTGGGTGTCATTGACATCCACTGAGCCATGAAGTCTTTTGATTTAAGGATTACTTGTTGATTTGGAGCCTGAAACTCTTGGCAGTTATAGTCTATTTAGGTTTATTTCTTCTTCATAATGTTATGTAACCAAAAAAATGTGTTTCCAAATTTGAAATGTGAATGTGAAGTTTAAGAAAATACAAATGAAATCACAATTGTCACATCAATGAAAAGTGTTTTCAATCAGTGGCCTTTACTTTTTTTGAAATGTTTATTTACAGTTAGCATAGCTGATAGCTTTTGTTTCTAAGTATGGATTTTTAGATCCATGGGCAGATTGTTGAACCTTGAACTTCTGCTTTGAGAAAACTGGTTATTGTGCAAACAAAAAGGACGTTAACTTATGATGATTCACTGAGAGTCTGACTTTAGATGGGTAATTACCAGCTCTATGGGCAATACATCATCCTACAAATAATAAAACATGCAACTGTGTCATGCTCACTAGGATTCTTAAAGTATATCTTATGTTGTAATATTAAGTTTAAACAAATATGATCTCAAGTAGGGGCGAGTGATGTGGGCAAATAAATATATCTTGATTAATTTTTCAAGTTGTTTGATAGTGACAATCTGTTTGAGATGTTTGGTCAAAATATTCAGAGTGGCACTTTGTATCTGGGATCAAGGACGTTAATAAGTTTTGTGAAGCCTTATCTATCTTACACTTGAATAGCCATCATTTCCTTGGCTATGGAATTAGTAATGTTGCTGTATGCAAATCTATTCCTCAGACCCATGGTTCTATTTCTCCAGAAACTTGTTCAGTGAACAGCCCACAGCAGTGTGTGTGAGACAGCATAGACGCGCCTCGAAGCTATCAGTCTGAGAGGCAAAGTAATGCACAGCTGTTGCACATGCAAAAAGGCCCCTGGAACACGCTGCGCGATGACATGACAACTATACAGTTACAGTCGTAGCCTATAGAAAGTAGGCCAACACAGAGTCTCTCTGTAAGCTGTTTGTTCAGATCTCTGTCATCTCTGCCCTCTCTCTCTCTCTCTCCAGCCCACAAAAGCTGCATATTTCTCACTTCTAGCAGCCCTTCCACTCAGCTAGAGGTGCTAACTTTGTGCATGTGTGTTGATGACAGAGAAAGAGTGGGGGTGGGGGCTGTAAAGGAAGAACAAGGAAAGTTTCAAGAACAAAACTTGGAGGACAAGTTCTGGCCTGTGAGCTGCACTTGGTGATGCTGTAACGGACACAGAAAGCTGGTCTTCCAGGCGAGGACTTGAAACTCTGAAGGGTCATGAGGATTAACACTTATTTCTTTACTTTCAAGGGATGTATTTCTGTCACACTTGCTTAAGTTTTTCTTCAGCCTTTGACAAAACCTCACTCTTTTCAAAGCTAATTTGACGAGAGAAATTATATTTCTCCAAACTGTTAATAATACGTTTCATGTTGGTGCATAACGCGCAAACTGGGCAGGTAGTTGTGATACTTCTTGCTATCAGTATTTATCTGGAAACAGAAGTACAACATGCAGAGAAAGGAGTTGACTATCTGTTTTATAGCGCAAAAGATAAAGCGTTTTACATCCTGTCTGGTAAGAGATAATTGTCAGAGGCTATTAAGACATAACCACACTTTCAGAGGAGCATCAAGCATTAGCGCTCTGTAACTGAACTTGGACATCTGATCCACATCCACTGTCACTGTGGTTGTTGGTCAGTTATTCATGCTGCAGATATTTTGTCTGTAAAGGGGATGTTGATGTCAGGGTCTGATGAGCAACCAGAAAAAACTGACTTCCACTCAGAGTCACAGGGGTCAGCAGTTCTTGATATCTCATGAGAGCAATTGGTCCAGCCTCAGGTGTGAAATATTTTAATGAAACATCTCAGCAGAATGTTTTTCTTACAAACAATACACTCTGGAGTTAAGTGTTTTTCCACTCTTTATGGCCCTGTTTTCAGATAGTTGCCATACTTTCCAATTTTATTAAGGTCTGTTAGCATTAATGTTACTGATAAAAGTGAAAAGTTTCGCTTTTTGGGTTGTTATATTCCGTAAATCTTTCCATTATTCCTGTAGTTTTAATCAGTTTAACTTTTTTAAGTCCCCTCATTTCTGTCATTCTGTATCTCACTTTTATTATCGATGGAATGAATATTTACACAAACAGCTTAAGCTGTGTACTGTGCTCTATTACTCTTCCATTTAACTTTCTGCTCTTCTGTCCTTTTGTTTGTCACAAAGTCCAGCTCTAGTTCCCACTAAATTGTTTTCAGCAGAGAAAACAGTTCTCGTTTCTCACAGCTAAACTTGTCATTGGATGTGGTGTGTCACTAAGACTTAGGGATCATCTCTTCAAGTTCACTTAGAAAGTCCTCAAAGTCTCTTTAATCAGCCTTAGATTTCAAAATACAATGTAAAACATAAACTTTTAAATGTACCAGTATTTCATAGTAGGCCTATGATACCTGAACTTTTTCAAGTTTAAAAGCCTTGACTTTTCACATCTCTTACAACAAACAGAACCGAAATTTTAAAAGTAGGCTTGGAGTTAATCCACAATTTAATGTTTGATACAGAATTCTTTCGACTCTGTTAAGAAACTGGTTTTACCTGCCCAAGTGGAGATTCAGGTGGAGTGACAAGGAGCTCCGTTCATTCTGACAGGGCCGGACAGGCGCGTCCACGACAGAGGGCGGCGGGAAGAAACGCGCGTGCACAAAGAGATACACTAGTACATGACCTACGTACATGACCTGTTTTATACAGTCTATGTACATGACACACTGAGTGTGGAAATGTGTATTTTTACTTAGCTTAAGGTTTACTCTTCGAAAAGTATGTCTGACATCACACGATGTCCAGCACTGGCACTTTCCTGTAAAAACTTTTTTTTTTTTCAGTTTCCTCTTTCTGGCCAAGCCATAAATGCCTCTAAATAGCTTCCAGATTTTTTTTTTTTTAATCTTTTAAAACTTTTTTTAACTATTACACGTGTTATATAGTTTCAAATTTCAAAGACGAGTGTTTTCATTTGATTGCACTGGTTGTTATGTAAATATCCTACATAGCGCTTGCTTCCAAGTGTTTTCCAAGATTTCCATGAATTCTGAGCGTTTCCAGCCCTAGGTCTTGTTTTCCAGGAAGTGCAGAATATGTGTAGCTTTGACCGCGAGTAAAACTAAAACACCAAGTGGCGTCAACAAAATAAATTCACCGGCGCAGAGGTTGTGGCTGTTTGACTATGGCAGAGCCCAAACCGGTTTGTTCTGAGGAAACACTTAGTCTGAAGCAACCATGTTTCTCACCATCACCAGCTACATCATCATGTCCATATGTGGGTGGGTAGAAAAACACTCGGTTACTACAACTACAACCACAACTACAAAACAGAAATTCAACACCATTAAACACACATTAAACACCCGCGAAAGACAAAGTATGAGCTTAAATGTACTGTAGTCTTGTGTATTATCACTGCAATTCAAAACAGTGGTCCATTCATGCTCAGCCCCATCTCCCACACACAGTGCAGAGCACAAAACCCGACAAAAGAACCAGGAGATTCACAACATTCACCACAGCAGAGGCAACTTTCGGAATAAAGTTGATTGAAAATGTACCTGTGTGTTTTTCGAAGAGCTCTGTCGATGCGAAGGAAGATAAGAAAAAGTCTTAGCGCACTCCTTCCTTCTTCGAGCTGCAGGAGAGGTCGGTGAAAACCAACGAGCCTTTCTCCGACCAGCAGAGCAATCACTGCCTGCAGAGATGGGTTAGTTTCGAGAAGATGAGCCACTCCCACATGAGAGACAGAAGACCAAAGGGGCGTTAAACTTGGCTCGCGTGCACTTGGACTGAAGCCAGAAAGTTAAGGCCAGGATGGTGTATTCATGACTTGAATCAAATAAAGTTTTGAAACACAGTTTAATGATTTATTTCAATGGTTACACATTATCAGTTAAAGAAAAGGATGAAAGGGCCTCCATCAAAACAAGTCATAGTGAATTACTAGCAGTGACTGTATATATGGAAACCTTTTGAATACATATATTTGTATGCTTACTCATTCATAGGGATACTTTATTTTGCAGTAGTTGAGCATTCTTGAATTTAATTTGAAATATTCAAACATTTTTTTCAATGCATTGTACATTTTTTGTCTTCAATCTTTAATTAATTGCGTTTTGTTTTTGTAATGTTTTCTTTAACATTTTTGTGAAAAAAAAGGAATTGGACCTTGATCAAAACAAGTCACACTGAATTACTTGAAGTGACTGTATTTATATAAACCAGAATCTTAGAAGTGTACTTGGATAGTGAATACTCTATAATTAATACTTTTTGGAAAATGGTCAGAAAGTAGCAAAACTTCTCAGAGGCCTGACATTTGTTCGTTTAAAATATCCCTTTCTTATTCTTTATATGTATTATTCTTATTCTCTGAGACACAGGGTTTTCATTGCCTGCAAACCATCAACACTTCAAGAAATAAAGGCTTGAAATAAATAATTCTATGTACAATGAGTCGATATGATACCTGGGTTTCATTTTCTGGAATGAAAAGTGACCAAAAATATTTTGATTTTTCATGATAGTCGAACTTTTTGAGATGTACATGTAAAGGCAAACAGTGTTTCTTCTGCAGATTTTTTTCTCTCACATAACTCGACTTTTTTCTCCCATCATGTGTTTTTCCCCTTCAGTAAAGAAAGTGAAATAAACAGCACATCAAAAGGGGAAACCTAAACAATGGCACATTAAATCACAATTGCATAAAAGGAAAAACAATTGCAATCAGATTATTCTTGCTAATTGTTCAGCCCTAATTTCTACAACTAAGATTTTATCATTATGTCTGAAGTAAACTGAATACTTAAAAAACGTGATGTCTCAATGAGCTCGTCTAAATTAGAATTAATTTGAAAATTAAATTTACTTCCTAAACGCCTTACATAATAATGACAAAACCTCCACACACTGCTTTAGTGTCAGAGTGAGTGCTCTTCGTTTTTTGACTCTGTTTGAAAGGAGCCACAAGTGATGTCATACAGAGACGCCCATCTCTGGCATATGGAGCATACATTTTTGAGGGGTACATTCAGGGTAAATAGGTCAAACTTTCACCTAAAGACAACTGCTCCTTCAAGACATATTTTAAGCATCGTCTATTTCTTTTTTCTGCAGTTTTAGACAGATTTACTCTTCTATGTTGCTGCTGCTACTGGGCTGCACAAACACAAGCCTCTGAAGTCCTGCTGAGTCTTAACCCTTTGATCCACCCAATCCTCTCAAATAAACTTACAATTAAGATTACATATGACTTAAATATACTAGAATTCTTTTGTGACGAGTTTGTGAATGCAATCCCCACTCTGAGTTGTTCTATTTGTTTTGTAATTTCTATTTTTGCACAAGTTACTACAACTACCCTAAACTAATAGGCATCCTTACATTTGATTGTAATAACTCTTTCCTCAAGGTCTTGACCCAACTTGATCCCTAGAGTTTTAAGATCACAAAAAAGAGAAAGGTTACTTGAATTTTTGCATGTTTTTCCACCCAGGGCTCCCACGGCCACTGAGGAATATATGTGCAATAAAAAGTGAATAGACAAAATTGCCAAAGAAAAAGAAGGAAAAATATTCTCCATGCCCAACATATTGCATTTTCCGTGAAACAGAGCACATTAACCACCAAATGTTTTCTCTTATTTATTGGTCAGTATTTCTCACAGGCAATAATAATCATTGTCATAATAGTGCACTTTTCCTTTTTTGTAATTATACTACAGACATTTCTCTTTGTCGTTGTCATCATCAATCATGTACGCAGTTTTATTGACCCACCCTCCTCCACACACCTCCTTCTTTAAGTTTATTTCCAACTTCACCTCCAGTGTGGAAAAACAAAACAAAAAATGTATATGTGTGGAGTGGAAGCTGATAATATGGGGTGAGTGATCATTGGTAGGGTACGGTGAGGTGTGGCAGGGGTGGAGGATAATATGGGCTGGAGACAAGAGATTATAGTCATCATACAGTTGGAACTGCAGAAGAAGAATGAGCAATAATGATGAGAGAAAGAGTTGACTACAGTGTCGATAAAAGATAGTGAAGGCTACATAGATATGGATGGCATACAATGGAGACAGACAGAGATACAGTATATACAAATGTATACAGCATCTGCGTTGAGTATACAGTGTATAAAATGTATATAAGGGGAGGGGATGATTATATTAGGGCTGAGATATGTGCAGTTGGAATCTTTGAGATACAAATAGGAGGGATGAGGATTGTAGAAAATGTGAAGTCCATGGATGGCTGAGAGGGTAAATTAGGAATGAATGAAGGAAGGGTGAGGTCTCTTTCACCAGGAGTGTCTGAATGAAACTTGATGTGAAGTGTATTGGAGCAGCCACTTTTTCTCTTTGTTTGCTCTTCTTTTTAATTTTTATCTTCCGTCCTAAAAGTGGATTTCAGAAGGTAAGCTTGACTCAGACCTAACTCGAACCCTGACCTCCTGCTTCCTTTGGTTATGTGACTGTGTAACTCAAAGCCTCCCTGACCTCTGCCTTTTTAAGATGTGACCCCTCACCGCTGGATTTTTCCAAGGGGCCAACGCTGAGCACCAGGATAAGAAAAGAAAAACGGGCAAGCCTGTTTTTATGCAAATGAAGAAAAGGATGGGAGAAACCTTTCCTGATCAATCACACAGCATGTTTTTGAAACAGATTCCTGGGAACTGAAGTACACTGGTTCGCCTTTCCCTGCTTTTCAGGAATTTCAGGAATGCCTTTAACGTTTCTGTTGAAATGAAACTACAATTTGATAACCTTTTCTTCTATTCTACTCAAGCTCTTTCAGTTTAATGTGCAGGGTGTGAAGACCATTGAAAGTCATCTAAAAATGTAAAATGATGTGAGTAGAGTTAGCATGAATAAACACCAAGAGTTCCCTGGGAATGATTAAGAGATGCTACACATGCATTCATTGTTCAGGAACAACTCAGGCTTAAAATAGACAGCCATGCTAGCTTCTTTGAGAGGCTGTACTTTGCTAGAGCACTGCTTTGAGTTGAATGCTAATATTGGCATGCCAGCATACAAAAATAATGCTGAATTGCTACTATCTGGAACAAGCAGCAACCTCTGGAGTGGTGAAATGAAGCTAAAGCAAAAGTGCAAAATAATGTGTCTATATTAGGCTGTAGTTTGCTAGACCACTGCTTTGAGCTGGATGCTAACATGCAGAAATAATGCATAATTGCTACCGCCTGTAACGAGCATCAATCTTTAAGTGGGGTAAAACGGTGCTCAAGCAAAAGGTGCAAAAATACTGCAGTCATTTGTGTGTCTATTCAGGTCCAGCTCCAAAGCCCTTAGCTCAGTTTGTTGGCATGTTAATATTTACTAGTTAGCTCTAAACACAAATGCCAATTTTCCAGTTTTTGACAGTACTTCAAAGGTTCAGATTTTGGTAGAAATGGTAGAACTATAAGTCTGCTCTTAAGTTACTGAAAGAGACAGAAAATGGGCATAGCCATCCTAAAAGCACCAACAGTAGCCTAGCTTAAAACATACTTAAAATATGAAAGGCAAAGGGCTGTGTCTGTGTCTTCAGTTCATATGATTCAACCAATATTTCAAAACAATAGTGTAATATTCTAGCAGCTTGTCATCCTGCTTTCTTTTGCCTTGGAAATCAGTCAGGAACAACCAAAAGAAACAAAAAACAACAGAATGACTCAGCACAACTGAATATGGCAAGCCTTTTGCTCAAAATCAAAATATATCTATGTGGGAATCATCACTCACTGTGTGTGCACGCTCGTGTGTGTCTGTGTAATATTCTCTAGTGCTTTAGTATGTAAACATCTATGGAGCAAACAGTAGTGAGTGAACAAAAAGAAGTAAAAACAAGATAATGATTAAGGGAAATCCTGCAGAATGTCTTTAAAATGAAGAAGAAAAGTTATCGTCATTTGAAAACTTGTTTGCACTGCAGTGTTCAGATATCTTGAAAGTGGCATTTCCCCCTTTCCCACCAATCTCCAAGTTTTGATGGAAAAAAAATCACGTTTACAGATACATGACAAATAAACATATAATAAATAAATGAATAATACATACATACATAAATACATTTTCATAAACGTGTGAAACCAAAATGTGCATACATCTTGCAACAACTCCAAAGAAGTTCATGACATTCACAGGGTTAGTGCACCCTCCATTTTGCCAGTGGCAAACACAGGACATTTTTTGAAAACTCAAAAAGACCAAGAGTAAAGTGGAAAAAGTAAGAATGGAGGGTGAATGTAAAACAAGCAAAAAAAAAAAAACCCAAAACAAATCAAATCATTCTTTCTGTGTGGCTTTATTTTCCTCTTCCTCCTCCAGGCAGTATGTGCGTAGGGTCTTTCTGACAACAGATGCAGTCAGTCAGTCATTTTTCTTTCTTGCTGTCTTGTTTTCTTCTTTTGAAAAGTACATTATTTGTTCATCTCCACCTGCCTCTCTCTTTTCTCCCTCTATCGCTCCTTACAGAGTCAGGAAGAGCACAGACTTGAATTGGGTTTTAGTATCACCCTTCTTTCAACAGGATGTAATGTCATCTAAGACAGATCAAAGGGAAGGTTTCAAGTTGTTTAATTTTTTTGTCTGAAAATGCATGGATGACTGGATCAACTTGGGAGTTCCAAATCTTCATGTGCATCCATGAATTCGACTGAAACCTCATGAACATCAGCCCTTGTTGGTTAAAGGGCAGATAGGGATTTTTTTTCCTTATCATTACATGTTCTCAGAAGTACTCCCATTTCCATTTCTACTGAATATCCCTCACCAGCTACACCTTATTAAACTATTCACTCCCATTTCAGTGAGACATTTAAAACACGAGACATTCTACTGGTGGTGTGACCTGTGTCCTTAAAACGGAGCTAAATCTAGCTAGCTGTCGACTGTTTCTCCTCCATTAAAGGCATTACGGTATCATAGCTTTATCTGTGGAATAATTGTGGGACTTTATGCTGCTCATACACCCAAGGAAATATTGCATCCTCTCTGTCTGGTTTGATATTCGCATAGCTGTAGGGCCACATAATGTAGAACGTGTCAGGTTATTATCACTCCTGTTTTCCTCTGCTCTCAGGCTCATTAATGATGAATGTATGTTATTCTAAGATCTGCTTACTACTAGGGGACAAAATCCACTCCAACAATCAGACAAAGTTGCATCTTAATTAGAGTGAGGGGACAAGAGGAGGCAGGCTCTATGATGTGACTTATCATGTTTGGTCAGGTGTCATTGAGGAGGCATGATAATCCAGGCTGTCCAAAAGAAAAGGATATTTGAGAATAACTCAACAGATGTTCTCATAGGCTTGAATTCTCCAGTGTTGTTTTGAGTGGCTGATGGAAGGTCTCCTTTTGGATTTGAACCTTGTCTTGCATGTGATTAATGGCTGAACAGTCATGTGCTTTTTAGATTCATCAGAGTGTCAGCTTTTCCTGTATGTCTCTGGTAAGGTGGGACTCCTTGGATGACCTTTCATTGTATTTGTTTCTCCAGGGTGAAGCTGCCCTTAAAGGCTGATGAAATCAACCTGCCTCCTGCAAGTATAAATTTCAATTTAGGTTAGCCATTGGAGGGAGCCATCCTCCATCAGATCCCTTTTAACGAACTCCTCTTCTCCCATTGCTTTGGAATAACAGAAGGAAGCAAGACAGGAAGTAAGGAAAAAGGTTAGGAAAGAATGTGGGAAGGATTGAGGGAAGGAAGAGAAAAAGGCAAGGAAGAAGAACCTCGCCTTTCTTCCGAAACATTCTTTTTAGGGATGAGACTGTGTCCCGTTGGATGTTGAGAGAAGTCTGGTTTTGTCCTTCCCCGATCCTCTCCTTTGTAGGGCGGCCCCACTGCTGCTCCCACTCCCGCTTACCCCATCTGCTGTGCGTTCCTTCTCGCCCCGCTCCCGCTCCGATCCACTTTCTGAACGCCGGGAGTTCTGACGAGTAGGAGTGCTGGGCTGACGGGACAGCTGACCGTTCTTCTCATCTGAGGGATTAAATAGTGTAAAAATGAGGCACACAAACACAGAGGGCACATGCAGAGAGTCTGTATTACCTACCAGCCAGTGCCTGCACAGAAGGCTGATCATGAGTACTCAGAAGCTGAGCCTGTATAGTTTCAACAACTCTCTTAAACCTGCGACTGGGACCTTTGAGGAGGAGAGGAGAGGCGGAGATAGAATCAACATGTCAGATAATGTGACTAAACATACCTTTTATTTTCTGAGAGACTCACGAAAACAGGCTGTGTTCTATGAACTGGAGTACTATTGAGTATCATTTCCAAAACAAAAGATTTGCTGAATAAGCAATTTCTTCTCATTTATATGCCATATATGCCATATTGTGTTGAGGTTTGGGGAAATACATACAGTACATACAAAGACTTGTTTTGGAAAGTGATTGCATAAAATTGTATTTTTGTATTATTGATTGTAATAAAAATGTCACTCTTCCATTTATATTCTGGATTTTACAGTATATCTAGAGAATTTCCCTTAATAAGAAAAATATTCTTTCATTATAAAATTGTGTTCAGGAAACAAGATTAAACCTTAAGAAAACAGAATCTAACTTTAAGATAAATAATCCCCTACCTGCTATTAGAGTAAAGGTGACGCTATAGATCCCCATCTCTCTCCTTCCTTCCCTCTCTGCTCGCTCCCTCTCTCGTTCTCTCTCCCCCTCGGAGAAACCAATGTCAACCTGTGAGAGCAGAAGGATCAGCACATGACTAAGACTAATGCAAGAAAAAGTCGTGTTCACATACAAAGAGCAAGGCTTGTGCGACGTGCACGCCAATAGATGGGATATGGAGACCCCACCACCAGGGGGAGCTCTGATTGGGGATTCTAACCTAACATCATGGTTTTAAAAAACAGCTGGACGAGCAAATGAATATCCTAATCATAGCTATCAAGCATCTGGTAATTTACATACAGATGTCAATTTGTTGGTTATATCTGTGAATATGTATCTTTTAGAATGGCATATATGTCTGTCTGGACTAAAGAGGTAAAAAGAGAAAGAAGATGAAATACTTGGAACTTGACAGGCTTCTGGAAGACAGAGGGGCCGCCAGAGGACTTGTACTCTGCCCGGAAACTGTTCTGAGACACCACGCTGTGACTGAGAGATGGGATCTGAAGACGTAAAAGAAAAAAATTGATGCTTCTTAAAAGAGATAAAATTCTGAAGTGTGCCTTTAGCACCACAAATGATATCAAAGCGACTTTGCTGAGGCTTATCTCAGTTAGATTGTACTCACAGAGAGGAAGGCATGGACGATATCAGCTTTGATAGAGCTGAGCGGCTTGTCTCGAATCAGGACAAAAATCTGCTCCTCTTTCTCCAGGCTGATGAAGTTACCGAACCAGGACCGTTTGGCCAGTCTGCAGAGAGAGGAGTGTTTGACAAATGATGAATGAAATCCATTGATGCTATTCACACAGTAAAAGTAGAAATAAACTGGTGTGCAAAACCAATTTAGGTTGGATGTGTTATTTTTAAGTGGCTTAAAATAAATGACAGAGAGATCCACGTCACTGAATTGACTATATATAGCTTTTTTCCCTGGACACCTGAGCAAACACAGATTTTAAAAAATCTAATTCTGACTATAAGATTCAAGGAGGTGGGGAAGTTGAGGAAGTTGAAAATGTAAAATGGTCAGGGTGTAAATCCGCACATAGAAATTTACTTTACTTCTTTACTTCTGGTGCAGTTGTGACAAGAAGGTTCCTGAAATCCAAATATCTTTGAACGTACTGAGTCATCAAGGACGTCCATTCAGAGAACAGCGTGTGCTGATAGAGAAGCCAGGCTGTAAACATGTTTATTTTTGCTCCAATAATCTTTTTTTTTTAAAGACTTGGTTTGTACATGGTTTCCATGGTACTTCCAGAGCCAGCCTCAAGCAGACGAAAAGAAACTGTAGAGAAGAAACTGAGACATCTGTTGACTTACTCAGGACTGGACTCTGGAGTCAGACTGGACATGTCCTCTGATGTTGGGACTATAGAAACAAACAGTGTGAGACAGAGAGAGGAGCGTACAAGAGAAAGAGAAAAGGGCAGTGAGTCTCCAGACAGGTTCTAATTGAATTGCTCTAATTACAGATAATCACAGAATCGTTGCTCAACACAGCCGCAGGCTGCAGATTGTGGCACGAGTCAGTTTTGTTAATAATAGATCCTTCCTGGCTTTCAAACACACAGCGATAAAATGTGATTGTTTAATCAGAGCTGAGGTCACTCAGATGGAAATAAATATTACATAACTCTTCAGTAGCAAACCTAAGATGTTATATCTTATCAACCAATCAGCTGACAGGATTAACACCATCATCACTTCTTGTTTGCATGAATCAGTGTTGTTACACTCTAGGTTGGTCTGGGTCTCGAAAAACCACATTTTTAAGGTCTTGGTGTCTTCTTGGACTCAAGAACATTTTTGCTTGATCTTGTCTTGGTCTCGGACTCTGGATTTCCTGTCAAGAACGGTCAAGACTGACACTGATTTGATGTTCTTCAACGTCCCTGAGATGATGATAATTCAGAAATCAATTCTCAGTTGAACTGCTCCTAATTGATCAATGTTGTGATTTGAATTGAACATTTAGCGTTAGCTCATTGATTGTTCTGCCTCCTCGGGAACCTTTTCAAGTGTCATACGTGTCCGACACCTGCAAAAATGTGGACATCAGTCCATCTTATTTCTGGTCAGAAATACCTCTTAACATTTGCTTTAAGCTCCTATTCACCTGATAAATATTGTATTTGAAGACTTTTGAATGAACACAAAAATTTACTTTTTGGAAGAATTTAGTGAAACGTATTTGTCAAGATTTAAGAATTTTGCATGTTGTGTTTTGGAAGATTTGCAGACACCTTGTTTTTGTCTGTCAAATGTTTCCAAAACTGGATTAAAGACTGAATGCTGTCTAACTGTTCAACTTTGTCATGATGTTTTAGATGGGTTTTTATGTTCTTGGTCTTGTTTTGGTCCAAGTCTCAGTCTTGTCTCTGTCTCAACTCTTAAAAATCTTGGTCTTGTCATGGTCTAGTATTGTGTGGTCTTGAGTACAACACTAGTAAGAATCATTAATCTTAACACACCTTGCAGTTTGCGCCGATGAAAGCGTGGCGAGCCCAGAAGGTTGTTTTTGAATGAGTTAAGCCTTGTTCTCCAGTGGGCAGAGCTTGAGGCGGCCATGCCACCGCTGCCACCCGGGCTGGAGGGTGGTGTCAGCGACAGTGAGGCCCCACCAGCTCCATCCGCTCTGGAAGAAGAAGATGAGGAAGAAGAAGAGGGAGGGGTAGTGGAGGAGGGGTGTTGGATTTGGTGCACAGGTGTGCCCAATGGAGTGGGCAGCGGTGAGCCCTGCGGCGTGACCTGCGACACAGGAGGAGGGGTGGCAGAGGAGTTAGAGGGTGAGTGGACGTTCTTAGACTTGAAGACAGATGGGGAGGGAAAGTTGAAAAAGCGTGGGGAGAGGAGGGGGGAGGGAGATGGTGAGGGGGAGCGGGGTGTCTGCAGAGGAAGGGACTTCATGGAGTGAAGCTGTGGTCGCTCAGTGGGGCCCTTTGAGGGCAGGGTTTGGGTTTTTGGGTCAGGCGTCTGGCGGTTGGGCCGAGAATTGGTGGCACTTCCTGCTTTGGGGTCTTTGGAGGTGGTAGTGGAGGTGGGGGTGACTTCTGATTGGCTGAAAGTGAAGACCGGGCTCTAATGGGCACACAGAGAGAGATGGAGAGAAGGAGGGGAAGATGAATGGACAAAAAGCAATGGTCATGGATTATGGTTTATGGAAAGGGTTCTTCAACAAACCTGGATCAGACAGACAAGGCAATGGATGGATTTGATTTGTTGGGTGTCTGTTTTTGTGAGTTCTGGCTCATGTCACTACGGCTTTTATACAAGGCAGTATGGTGTGATGATGAAAAATGAATGTGATGATATGACAGCGTGATGATGGAAAATGATGACTGACAGGGGTATTCTGACAAAGAGTTATGAAAGGCAAAACCTTGACAGGAAATTTGGTTTGTGATATTGGCTGCAAGACCTGATATCTTTTTTAATATTGCAGCTTCCAAAACAGCACTACAAAAATGTTTACAATATACGGTACGTGTTCAATAGAAGAGTACTGCAAAGATGACATACCCTGGGACTGCTGAGTGGACTAGAGGACAAGCCAGTTGACGCCCCGCTGACTGAACGAGACCTTTTTGAAGACAGCAACATACAGCACAAGTCATTAAAAAACACACTGTCATCTGTTATAGGTATCAATTTACATGTGCCTACTTTCACGTCAGATCTGGGTTTTACCTTTGGCTGTGTGCGCTAGTGTCCAGAGCCCTGCGAGGTGGGGTGGGAGACCCCTGATCTGTGACACTAAGCACCTCCAGGCTCTTCCTTTCTGGGCGACAGCGGCCATGACGTGAGAGCATTGGGGAGTCTACACGCTTCCTCGGTGGGTCTTAATCCAAAGAACAAATATCATTACAGCCTTTGAAAATAACCTTTTTAGTGTTCTTATGTTGGATGCAAAATTCAGAGGTACTTCTGCTATCAAAACAAGTCCAAGAGAGCAAGGTTTCTGACCTAAATCATTCCTAGGTGGAAGGTCCTCATCTTCATAGCTGGGGTATCGCTCCTTCCTGTCCAACAGGAGGTAGTAGATCATCTTCTCCTGGTTCTCCCTGCAGAAAAGATGAAGAAAAACAGGGACCAAATATCAAAGAGGGAGAGTGTGTTAGCTACCTGCTCAAACTGATTCTAGTACTGAGCCTCTTTTTGTCGGCTCATACTGTCATTGAAAATCAAAAGATTTTGGATTTTGTGCTGGTAAATATTTCACTACAATGACCAGATGGCTGAGAGAGTCTGTTAGCTGTCTGCCAAGGGTCAGATAGTGTATGGTGGTATTCTTTGTTGTTTCTTTTACTGACAAAAACTGCCTTTGTCTGTAACAAAAGGAAAGATCAGAGTTGTGTCTCTCAACCAAGAGATACAGTGACACTGTTTTACAGAGCTGAGGAGACCTCTGTTGGTCAGAGTTTGCTGCTTTTGTCACAACAGCTAGCTCCCTTAAGAATGCACTGTTGTTTTATCCTTTGTTCATGTTAAAAAAATGGAATTAAAAAGCTTTCAATGTAAATGCTTCATGTTCATCTAATTTTCTTTTTCAAGAGGTCTGAACTGCTACGGCTGTTGCATTGTGGGGTGAGATAAGCCACATTAGCTTGCAGAGAGAGGGGGTGAAAACCAGGGATAACAGAGGCATGGCTGTAATTGTTGCTCTTGTTCCTGCCACATCACGCAGACTAATGATGAAGTAATTGACTGGCCACCAAGAGAGAAGAGACAGAAAAGCTGCAGGAATGAAGAACATGACAAAGCTTGACAAGTGTCAACTTCTAAAGCTAACAATTTAAGCCAATGAGTAAGTTCAAAGAACTACAGTTCCTCAAATAGCTGCTTTGATGCAGGCCCAACAACGAGTCAGTCCCCCGAGGCCTGATATTAGAAAATAGTGTTCACAGCCTTGTAGTGATGCAAAAAAGTAACTTTAAGTGACATGATGGTGCCACAGGCTGTCCTGGGCAACATCTCAGCTAATTTGGTCTCTATTTTCTTAATGTTAATTATGTTCTTTCAGCTTATTGATGATTTTATGAACTCCCAAGTCCAGTACTTTTTAGTGTGTTGTAAATTGAAACATCATTTACTGTTAAAAGTGGAAATGTTTGATGGGTAATATTTACTCACTCCTCACTTGTAAGGTCCTGTATGAGTTTGACCCGATCCCTAAAGCACCCTAAGGAGTACATGCTTTCAAGGACGTCAGGATCCAGCTCTGTTAAGGACACGATCCTCTTCACACAAACGCGACGAGGGGGCGGCTGCTCTGGACAAGGCTCATTACGACCACTCCTGAAAAGAGAAACATCAGAAATATGTTACAGCAAGCACAGACAGGCGACAAAGTCAAATAACACAGTTTAACGTCCTCCAAAGGACAACTTGTTAGTGGCAACCAAAATATGTAATAAAGGTGATTGTTACTGGTAAGTTGTGTAATTAAAAACTACATAACTTCTCTTTCGTATGTTATGATTACAGCTTGTTTGAGCCCGCTTTGTAACAATGGCCTTGTAAGTAATAAAAAAAATGTAATGAAACTCAAAATGTAACAACTGGTCGACAATGTAACAAAAGTGCTGATCCCAAAACAAAATTTAAAAAAAGTTATAAAACTCAAAATTTAAAATCTGACCCAAAACATGACAAGTTGTTACATTTTGGGCAAAAAGTGATTATGTTTTGAGCTCACCATTACTCATCATCTCTGACCAGTTATTACATTTCAAGTTTGATTACATGTTTTATATTGCATTTTGGGTTGTTGTTACATTTTAGGTCATTGCTACAAATCGAGCTCTAACAAGGCTTCACTTTCATTTCTTTGTCCTCAAGGCAAGACAGATAAAAAAACCAATAAGAAGAATAACAACTGTACTTACTGATACCAGGCATGTTTTTGTATTGCTTCTAACTGTAAGGAAACAGAAAAAAAAACAGTTTAAACACTACTTAAATCACAGATTTCCATTTTTACTACCAAAGTAACGAGATAATAAGCTGATAATAAACATGCTGCATCTGTTATTATACAGGAAACTGTGTAAAAAAGATCTGAGTCATCCCAGTATCTTCCCTTATAGAGGTCTAAAGCTACTGAGTCAGCATTGCAGACACACTCACAGGGCTAAATTTAGCTGCTCCTTGCACAAAGCTGTTCAGAAAATAAAAATAAGTTCAGGAATTAGCATGTCTTCATTTGTATTCAGGGTTTATTTCTATAAAGTATATAGACTAGACTTGTGTAAAGACATATCAACCATGCTTGTAGATTTTAAAGGTTTCATAAAGCCTGCGTACCTGTCTTGTGTTTCTTCCTCTTTTTAAAGTCTTATCTGCCTGAAATGTTTGTGCTAGTTGGGAAGTGCTTGATTAAAATAGAACCAACATTTCAAAGAGGAAAGTTTGGCAACCACTGTCCTTTGTAATATTAAGACTATGATAATTCTATAAATTGAAGATGTGTGTATCCATCTTCTTATCATCTGCATGCTAGCTTTTAATTTTTGTGTTCTGTTGAACCTGTTTGATATTTATCTTTTTACATTGTGAGACATTGTCATGGAGGCATCTGCTGAACAGACAGCACCGAGATCGAGAGGGAGGCAGCGTGACCTGGTTATAGGCTTCATTAATGAACGAACACACAGCTTTGATTAAATCTGCTCTGTTGTAGCTGAATGACTGGCTGACCAGACTTTCTCTTTGTCTGTATGTAACATCTCCATCTGTTAAGCAGTGCTCTATGAGTCGTAGTCACAAACAGCAGACAAGATCATATACCAGAAACATCTCAAAGAACATGGCTGTTTTAACACAGCTTCACTTTTATGAAGCACATCTGTGAGCACTCACATTGCAATTCACGTGTTTATCCATAAACCCAAACTATAGCTTCATCAGTGCCTTCATGGCAACTTATGAGCTGGTTTTTTCCAAAAGTTCAGTCTTATTCTAACCCTCACATTTGTGCATTTCTCCCATCTTTTTCTTTTTTATTGGTTTTGTTTCCAAACATGCTTTTAACTATCCTTTAAGGACATAAATAGAAACTAAATTTGACCTGGTTGACTCAACTCCAGGATTTAAAGAGATAGTGCACACTGCAGTAGAGGGAAAAAAGTGTGATTGTGCAGCAATGAAACACAAAAATGCAAGAGCTGATTTTAGAATTTCTTCCATAATCAACCAAAAAGGGTCTCATGGCTCCTCAGGCTTTTCTCCTCCACTCTTTCTTCCTTTTACATCTCTCCATGGACTCCTTCTCTAGACTTTCTCTTTTCTTGTTATCTGTTGAGCCTCCCTGAGGTATTGTAAGCCTAACTTGACAAAACACCAGTGAAGGGAGTTGCCCACTGGCTCTTGCTGCCTATCTGTCCCTGTTTGGCTTCGTGTTTGGGTCAAGGGGGACATTAGGACCATGCGGTGAGTTATGTAAGTTATCAGTAGAGCATTAGTATTGGAATGAGCACAAAACGGGATGAGTCCCATCAATGAGTGCTTATCCTTTTATTAGAGCAGAAGCACCTTGTGTTTATTTCAAATTCAAATGTCAGTTGCTCATAAGCTGCTCCTCTTCCAAACATCTTTACTCTCTCTGAAACCTTGTCACCACATGTTGGCATTTTTGGAAATGCTGCAGTGGACTTAGGCTAAGCCCCAGGGTATGGTGTTAAACTTTGAGCAATACATCCAGCCCTGTCTTTTTTTCCCCCTCTCTGTTTTTGCTTCGCTCATCTTCTTCCGCCTCCCTCAGTGGGTTCTTACGTCAGGGTAAATTTCTGCCACATCTTTCAGCAAAGCCTCAGGTTGTGCTTTTTCTTTTTCTTCATTCTGAATGCTGTGTGTACTAAAAAAAACTGTTTGTTTTCTCTCAAGCTATTCAAATTTAAAATAAAATCAACACTGAGTTTTTTGTTTATGAGTTAGTGAGTGTGTCAATCTATCAGTGTGTTGTCTTTCTAGCCTGTGAGTCATCACAGACTATGATGTTCACAGTTCTGGCTGTAAGCTTGATAACCAGCTCCAGGATGCTTCCTGTTCCCTTTGTCAAGTACCTGCCAATAAAAAACGCTGCATTTATTGCCTCCACAGTGTTGACAAGTGCACTCAACAAAAGGGACTTTTGGTTGATCCCTCTTAAATCAAGGCAAAAATGTCATTTCTTATCAAAGCATTGCAAAAATGTCACATTCCTTTGATTAAAAAATATGTATCACCCACAGCTAAGCATCTTATAAGAAGAAAAACATGTTCAGAGACACTCTTTTCCCCTGATTTCGAGCAGCTACCCACCATTAGGTATTGTTCTGCACTCTTAATTCTTAATCCTCTTTTTGAGAAAGGCAGATTTCTCACCGTGAGTCTCTTGTCAGCGTTGACTTCAATCATCCCTTTTAGCAGAGACTGGCAGTCAGGAGGTATGAAGTGGGGCATGTGGAACACCCCACTCTTCACTTTCTCTAGAAGCTGCCGCAGGTTATCATGGTCAAAGGGCAAGGCACCCTGGGAGGAAACAGGAGACAAATTTTCTCACTTTTGTGTCTGAAACAGCCATTTAGCATGTGTAGGCATGAGTATTGTCAAATAGGAGAAAGAAGAATACAAGGGGATCAAAATGCACATGACGAAGCATAGAAGAAGATGCTCCTACCACAAGAAGAGCAAAGAGGATCACTCCACAACTCCAGACATCTGCCCTGCGACCATCATACTTCTCCCCCTGAGACACAAAGAGTAGCATTAGTTGGTTTAAACTAACTGGATGATTTTCAAGCACAACCTAAGTGGGATTATTTTTGTTTACAAAGAAGTCCACAAGTTTTGCCCATTTTAGTCACTTTTCACTCCTTTTGGCAACCTTTTGACCTTTTTTGCTGCTCTCTGACTATTTTCCAAATTATCTCCAAATTTCTGTCCATTTTTACTGCTTTTTGACCATTTTTTGCCTCAAGACTTGTTTTTATCTTCTTCTCATGCCTTTTTTTGCCATATTTTACCACTTAGATTGTTGCTCTTACAAAGGTAGTTTTCAACAATGTGGCTTTTTGGTTGAGTAACACTAGTGTAGAGCATAAAACATCAGAGTAAAAATTGTATCTGGTATTCTGACATACTTGAAGTTCAATAAATATTGCACTGTATGGGATTAGAATATTGCAGCAGGTCATATTGCAATTTAATCTAATTTGCAATTAAATGCCCAGACCTAGTTCACACACACTTACACACACACACAGCCTGAATTTGAGGAAGTAGTAACTTACCCTTATGACCTCTGGGCAAGCATAATGTGGAGATCTATAATAAAAATCAAATCTTGTAAGTATGGCACCTGACACAAGCCAACTAAAAAACGTTTTAAAAATATATTGACACAAGCAAGCACTGACCCACAACTGGTTTCCAGCAGGCTGTCACCAACTTGCAGTGAGGCCATGCCGAAGTCTGCTATCCTGATGTTATTCTTCTCATCCAGGAGAAGATTCTCAGGCTTCAGGTCTCTGTGACTGGACACACACGCACACACACACATGCCATAGAAGTGAGTCTTTTTCCAAACCATACACAGCAGCCATAGTGAAACTTAACCTATTCGTAAACTTAGTTTACTTTCGTATGTCATGCAAACATTTAAACCAAATGGACAGCTACTGTTGATCAAAGCAGAGTGAGGTTGAACAGAGAGCTGTCGTATGTGTCCTTTGCTCCAAAAAGGAAAAACGGTGAAATGGCGCAGACATCAATGAGATCTCTAATGTAACAAAAGTGTTTCATCAGCAAAAGGACGACGTTAAAGTTATTTCTTTCAACCACAGAAAAATGTTACACACAAACAAATATTTTGGTCACTTTCCTCTAACTATATATTAGTTGACATATCAGTGCATCAAAAGACATGATCAACTCAGTAATGTGTCTTCAAACATTAGTCCATTTGGCCTTTCCTGAATACATTTTCTTATACGTTACAAGTTACTCACGTCTTGTCTCTTTACTTTTTATAACTTGAAATAAGATATGTTTGTACAATTGTGCAGTGACTCTGGCTAACATCAGATCTAATAGAAATTTTGACTCACATTAAGGAAGAAAAAGCTTAGTTTTTTACTTTTGTAATGTAGATCACACACTGGATTTCTAGAGGTGGATGTTTAGATCTCTGTGAAGTTTTCTAACAGTATTGACTTTGTTGTGATATTCTTACGCCACAAAGGATGTTTTTTTCCCCCCCAAACCAAACCACGTCTGTGTAATTTTCGTTTCACATGGATGAAAGTCAACTTAGGCATCTGCATGACATTATTCAATATCAATAGGTGGCCCCTTGAAGGGTCCAAGGCCTCTCACATACCATATTGAGTGACTGTGACAGAAATCAAGGGCAGAGATGATTTGTCTGAAGAACTTCCTGGCCTCTTTGGGGGTCAGTCTGCCCTTCTTCACCAGGTAATCAAATAACTCACCACCAGACACATGCTCCAACACCAGGTACCTAAGAGGTCAGAGAGGGGAAAACAGGTGAGGAAAGAAAAGGACAAAACACTCCCCAAAAGCCTCCTTTTCCCATGTCAGAGGATTATTTATCCTGGTTTTGTCTTACAAAAAACTGTTTCCCTTTCTGAATCAAGGTTGTTTCTAATCTGGTGGGGATCCAGAGGCAGAGGAAAGAAGATCAAACAAAAGTGAGCAGGAAGAAGAGAGATGAAGAGATACTCACAAGTATTTGTTATTCTCATAGACATCATGCAGCTTCAGAACGTGAGGGTGCTCTATTAGTTTAAGAATAGCTATTTCTCTCTCCACCTGGATGGATAAAAGGAGGAGAGAAAGGTTAAGAGAGAGGGAGAGAGAGAAAGAAAAAGGGAAGGAGAGGTTAGAAATGATGGGGATTGAAATGTCAGAGGGAAGAGGCATGTAGGGAGAGAAAGGCACCGAAGGAAAATGAGGATTGAAGTAAAGCATGACAGGTATGAGAATTAGAGGTTGTTTTAATTGTAAGAGTTGAATACAGGCAGAAACAAGTAATCTAAATCAGAGTTAAAGTTGTAGAAAGGGCTTAAAGATAGACGGATAGATATAATTTTTTTAGATCTCCCTGAGAGTTGCTGAAGGATGATGTTTTCACAGAAGGATCTCCTAATTGGTTCATAACACTTTAAAGGGGTGGGCCTCAACCACCAAGGCCTACAAGCAGTCCTGCCTCATACAGGCCACTAGGAAAATGACCAGTCAGGGGGAAGGGAGGTTTGTTGACTGGGAAGAAAACAACAGAGCAGGTATGTACAATAATACTAACAACTGACTTTGAAAATAATAAAAAACACGATGCCCTGTACAAAGACCAAGTTTAGTTTTTATAATTAAGGTCTAACTTATCCCTTATAGCAAGGAAATACAAAAAATGTATACCAAACAAAAGCACTCTCTCAGGAGGTTAAAGAGAGAGCAGCTAAACCAAAATGTTTCAGACAGAGGCTAAAATAAGTGCTTTCTGAAACACAAGTGTGAGAAAATAAATCGTGTAAAGCTTTGGCTGAGCACCATAGTGACGGTACACAGTCTAAAAAGCTAAATTGCTTAGTCATATTACCTTTAAAAAGTGAAGGTGGGCCAATTTTGCATTTAAGAGGTACTGTACACTTGCCATTGCTGTGTATAGTACAAGTGATTAAGGAGTTCCCTTTGAGAACTCATGCCAACAATTCAGTGGAGACATTTTGTGTGGTTGGTTGAAGTAGCAGAAATATGCTAACAAGCAACTTCCTAAAATGTTCAGCAAGACACTGCAAAATTGCTGCTTCATCATTGCATTCATCAGTTTGTGTTTGCTAAAACTGATGGTCCCTATTGTAGCAGGTTGTGATTTTGGCATGAATGAGTTGATGTGACGGGCAAAGGGAAAGAGCTTTGGTTGGCTAGATCCATAAGGAAAGTGCCTTATAAGTTTAAGACAAATGACCATTTACCATTTTTTAAGTTATTTTTGGGCTTTTTCATGCCTTTACTTTGATAGAAGAGGACAGTGGATAGAGTAGGAAAGGGGGAGAGAGTGGGAAGTGACAAGCAGGAAAAAGGCCACACGACGAATTCAAACCCGGGCCACCCGCTCAAGGGTAAACCTCATGGTGCACGACCTAATCCACTAGGCCATCTGCGCCCCACTGTTCACCATTCTTAGTGAATTTTGTTCACCATATGGGTTGCCAGTTAAAACTTCATCACAACATAAACAAGCAGCAACACCAAACCAAACGTCTGAAGCCAGAGAGCAGGAAATGTCTTCCTCACCCACATGAATGAGTGTTGTACAAGGACAGACTGAATATAGCCGAGGCTCTACTATAAAAGCAATTGCTTTATATTTGCTATTGGGTGTTTGGGAAGTTTATGCAATCTCAATTCAGCACCAGCAGCTGTCCCAGTTTGACCTATTTAACAGTCTCACACATGGCTCAGACAGAGGCACAATATCGGCTTGTTGTCCACATGGTTGGATTGAATATTGAATGGTACGCCCATTCCATTTTCACTGTGATATAAGGGCTTTGAGGTCTCTGAGTTTAGACGTGTAGCGTGGTCAGAAAATACTTAAAGTTTTGATGAAAGCCTCGGTGGAGCCGTGTCATATTGATTCATGGTTGTGTACTTTTTATTGGTAGCTTTTTGCAGAATCTGGAGTGCATACTGCATCTCTGAGATTTTGGCTTGATTAATTATGGATCTTCTGCAGCTATAGCTTCTAAAATCTATCTTTACATGCTCACCATGCTGAGTATTTTCAAATTTCCAGAAATGTTTCACTTTAGAGGTCCCCTCCATCATTACAGAGCAGACAGCCTGCCACTGTTGTTCTTGTCAGTTAGCACAGGGCAACAGGCAACTTTCCAAAGCAGGGATGTATAGAGCAGAGGGCTAGAAGGGATTGCACTTTGTATTTTGGTGCATGAGATGTTTATTTTTGTACACAACTGGAAAAAGAAAGCAATCAGGCAAAAGAAAACACAGCCAAAGATGCTTTCATACATGTCTAACCTCTAAGTTTCCTACCTCTCTAATCTGCTTTATTTTAAAGGCATAAAATGCAAAAAGCTGCTTATCAGTCACATTAGAAACGCCAACATGATAAAGCTATTCAGTCCAGAGTGTTTCAGCTACAGGAGCTTTTATCAGAGGACTTAATTAGCAGAGTGAAATCATCTCTATTGTTCGCTCCACAGAAGCAGCCCACACACTCGTCTGCTCCAAGTTACAACACACAGACAGGCTTTTTTCTGGAATAAAGACTCCATTTCTGTTGCTATTTCTGAAGACATATTCTCGTCATGACTTGAGCTTTGGATCCACACATTCGAATGTCAGAATAGAGGAAACTTAGGGGACATGTAGAGGGAGAGTTGGATGAGTACAAGGTCAATTATTTCCACTTTACCTTCATGAGAACTGATTCGGAGAGTTTCTCTCTGTTGACAATCTTAATGGCCACTTTCTGTCCTGTTATGCAGTGGACACCCAGCTTCACCAGACCTGACACACACACACACACATTCAAACACACACAAAAAAGGAAAATGTTTTAGCACCAGGAATCACCATGCAGTGTGAAACAAAACAGGAAGGAGGGGATGTCATAAATAATTCAGAAAAGCTTTATAGGCAATGTCACCAAGACTGACCAAACTCAGACAGATTGGGACACCTCCAGTGCACATCCTGTAATGCTTTTTAGGAGATCCTTTAAGAGGGTTTCAGCAGAGTAATACCGGGATGATAAGAGGACTTAGAGAGAGAATAAGGACTAAACCATGAGCTCTGAATGCATGATTTGGGGATCAGCTGGAGCACCTTTAAACCCTTTCTTTTTCTTTTTCTTTTTTTTGTTCTGTTACAACACTGCAGGTGATCTAAGGGGCTCCTACCTGTCTGGCCCTTCCCTAGGGTCTTCTCCAGCCGGTAAGGCCCCACATACTGGCTGGACTGGGCCACTGTCAGCTCCTTGCTGCTCATCTTTACCCGAGATGCAGTTGTAATCCTGATAAAAAAAGGAGATCAAGATAGCGGTCGCTCCTGCTCCGTGCGTAATAATGCCGTAACACACATCACAGGGCGGTGAGGCGCTAGAGAGAGGTACGGAGGACTAGTCGTGATCTAGAGCCGGGCCCTGCAGGCTACTCCCATGTACTTGTTTGTCATGCGGTCAGGAGTGAGAACCGGCCCAGTTTCCATCCTACAAGACCCGGAATGAAGTATCTCCAAGGCTTGGTTTGTGTCTTTTTGCACTAAAGCAGCATCATTCAGAGGGACGGTAGAAAGTACCAGAAAGCAGAGGAGGTGTGAGGTGTAACTGGGAGGTAATATCCACAATAATGTGTCCTATAAAACTGGAGTTTAAAGCTTACTGTTCCTGTGGAGCTTATGCAGCTGAGCAAAAGGAGAAAGATCTCATCCAGACCTGCACAGGAAGGCTACATTTGCCATAGATTGATTTCTCTAAGAGCAGAGTCTCAAATATCCCAAGTCAGAATGCTCTGATTGAATCCATTCACTGATCGATATCAGGGACCCCCTCCTCACTCAGCTGCTACAGTCCAAAAAATCTTTGAATCCGTCCAAACAGGCACATTCCCTTTCATTTAAGCTAGGCCTCGCTTTAGTCCGGATGTGTCTTTCTGTGCAGATGCGGCGATGTCTAGATAATAATCTATTATCCCAACAGCATCAGCAAGAAGAATGGGTTTTCCAATATCCGGTGCACACTTTGGCTCACCCCTCCCCGACCCTGCATCAGGAAATAGAGGAAGAGGGGGAGAGCATTAGAAAAAGCAAGACAGCCTCAGGCTGAGACCGGCAGAGAGAGGCGAAATGCAGCCGCCGTTGGGACAGCTGCGGCGGCGAGAGATGCGCTCCGTGTGCCGGTGGAGGATCAGCGCACGGCCCGGTGATTAATCCTCCTTCTAGAAACAACAAGCATCCTCAGCTGGCCTCCCCTCCTCAGCTTCTCCCTCCCTCTCTTCCTCTCTGTCTCTCTTTCTATCCCCCCGGCCGGTAATGTTCATGATATCACCGCATCCTCCCTCGAACGGTGCTTTAGGCTGCTGCCTCCTGCCTGAATGACTATTCTTTGAAAAGATCGCCTCACGAAACAAAATCTTCCAGGTTGTCAGAAGTTGCCCGCATCCACAGGAGTGACCACGTACCACGGGATGGCCTCCTCCTCTCTCCGCTGCTGCCCGTAATATCCCCCCTTTCCCTTTCTCTTTTTTCCTCTTCACTCCTCCTCCTCCTCCTCCTGCTTCTCTCCAGCTTCCTTCTCTTCATCGGTCAGCATCAGCATCCGGGTTCCGCCTCTCCCTCCCTCCCCACCCTCCTCTCTGACTGACACTCGCGCCCCCACCCTGTTTCACAGTGGCAAAGTTACAACTCAGATGATGAACTGCACAGGGAAATATCTATTTATGAGAGTAACAGGCTGCATGTCAGTTTGAGGGTGTAATTAATTAATAAAAGAGCATGTGAATAACATTGAGCGAGGGTGAAGGAACATCAGTGGCAAATATCTATGGTACTGTTGAGTGCATCTATGCAACTTACTCCTTTTTTTCCTATCCATCATAGATAGATAGATAGATAGATAGATAGATAGATAGATAAATAGAAGTTTACACAAGATGTCAACTTTTACTCTTTCACGTGCATTAACACACCAATCCCACAGGCTGCTAAGCTATGGGGTGACTGTGGCCGTGGCTGTGGTTTAGAGATAGGGCAGGTCATCTGTGAATGGAAAAAGTGGTGGTTTCAGTCCAAAGCCACATTTTGAATTGTGTTTGGGACAGACACTAAACCTCAAACTGCTCTGGGGCCATTGTCATCAGTGTATGCAAACACATGCAAACCATTTATCATTAACCATTTTAGTTTGACAGTATCAGCTAACTTTAGCCACCTCAAGTTTATGACCATACAGGTGAAGTAAAGTTAAGCAGTAACACATGTATCAGCCTTCAGTAGTTTCTCCTCCTATAAAAACTCTTCTCATATTTGTGCCTGGCCGTAAAACCAGGATATTAGAGGACGGTTCAGAGATTATAGATGTTTCTGTTCTATTTCAGTATGAACTCAACAGATGGGAAAGGGAACACTTTGGAAGACAAACGACAGAAAAATGACAGATTTTTCTTGAGAAAGGGCTTTTTATTCCCTTAATCCTCTCAATAAAATCCAATGAAAATATATCTAAAAAAAAAAAAAAAAAACAACAACAACACTCAGTTGATGAACAACCTCTAAGCCACTGACCTCAGGGACATGCAGATCCTCTGTGTGCTGCATCACTGTATGCTGTGATTAAAGTTCACATTGTGATATCTGCTTGACACTGCCTTCCAAATCTTAATCTCTCCTAATCTTAATCTCTTGATGCAGCAAGGTTGATGTGGCTCAGATTATCTGATGGTGGAGTGTGAGAGACTATGCCTGGGAGTTGAGCTTCATGGGATGGATTGTTGAAACAAATGAAATTGAGACAAATTAGAAGCCACAGAGCCATGGAAATAAATTATTTTCTATGTTTTATCCACTTTCAAAAACAATGTTTTCAACCTATTACTTAAAGCATCCTAGTAATAGCCAAATCTCTCTTGATGGCTTACTTCTTTTTCTCTCAAGATGACCTGTTTAGAGTCATGTAGTAACCTTTCTGAGCCACTGGATGGCACCATTATGCCATTGCATATCCAACTCATGTACCACTGCACAGCTTTTTCATTTCATAGAGAAAAAGTGAACAGTTGTGTCTCAGAAGAATATCATGAACAAGTGCGTTTCTTTTAATTTCTTAATTTATTTTCTAAGGAATCTAGGTTCTTTTACAGAGCTACTGTTTTCACTTTCCAGCAGGATTGGCTCTTACCCACACTGCCAAAAGTACCAATATCTGGTAAAAAAAAAAAAAAGACCATGATAATACCATGGTTGATTGGTTAGCAAACCTGCCAAACCTGAAACCAAGAGAGAATGAGTTATTGTCCAGAGAAAGACGAGAGACAAAAGACCCAGTAATGTAGACAAGCTAAATAAAGCAACCTGGGCTTCCATGACACCTCAGCAGTGCCATCGGCTGATCACTTTCATGCTGCACTGCATTGATGTAGTAATTCATGCAAAAAGACCCAAGTGTTGGGTGGGTATAAACAAACATTACACAATCATTGTCATCTCATAATAAAAGAAAGTTACAGTGAAGGCGACGTCAAGGGTGACACATGGTTTCCATTCCCTGCACCTTACAATATTTCCGGCCCCATGCAAAGAGCTTCTTCTTTCTTTTTTAATCTCTAAATAGCTATTGTCTTCTAGCAAGTCAAGCAGAAAACTTGTCGAAGCAGCTGAATTGTTTGTGTTTGACCAATCAGCCACTATGACCCCTGAACTCTCCACCTCTAACATTCCTTGGGTCACAAAGGTTAAACTGTCAACTCAATCAATCTTAGGTTGCATGGTAGTGGGTGAATGTTCATATTTTAAGGCACGGCTGGAACTGTAACCTCGACTGAAAACTGAAATAGAAAGAGGACCACTGCTGGTTTCATTCATTTGATGTGCAGGTGTATCATCTATTTTCACCGTGGAAAATTTACTAATACAAAACATGAAAAGAGCAGAGAGCTAGCTGGGGTTAGCATGGGACACTTTCAGCAATCTCCAAATCCTTAACTATAACACGCTGTTTTCCAATAGAAAGGTGGGGCTTTGGTTACAATCAACTTTATGAAGCAACATGTTGTTTCTGACTTCATTTCTCTGTGACAGAAACACATGGGTGACATCATGAGGACTATGTGCATACAGTCTATGGCTTTGACCAATCAGCATCGAGTATGTAACTTAGCCAGCTGATGGGTAAGAAATCTGGATGATAAAAGAATCCCACTGATGCGTAATATTTTCAAATAAGCACGGAAGAAAATGGTATACATTGTCATGTCATACTTATGTGTGCATTTACTTTATGGCATTCCATCGGTTAGAAATAGCAGACACTAAAACTAACACACTTCTGTACCTTTGTTGACCCCTTAATCTTTGCCCTTCAGGCTCCTGTCTGCAGGGTCAGGCAGAAAAGCTGTATCTCCTGCCCCCCTTCACTTTCAAATATTTCTCATCACATCCCCTGAAACTCCTGAACATAAGATATCAGATTTCTGTGGCAGAGAGGTACAGTCTGCTACCGTGCTCCTGCATGTACCTGACACACGTGCGTCTATGTACAGTGGTGTGTGTGAGTGATCTGTGTCGGTGCTTCTTTCATGCTATAAGGAGACTCATAAAGATAAGGGTTAAAACTCTTGTCTGGCTTCATGTCAAAGGGTCATTACAGGGGTTGTATGAACATGTCTCTTTATGTGCATGTGTCTGAGAGAAGTTGCCTACATACTTTGTTCTTTCACATTAACACCAGTGGAAAGTTCCAAGAAACATTGTTAAGTTTGTGCATCGTAAAAGCACACGATTACATCATATATGCACACTTGGACCAGTATACACAACACAGTTTGTGCAGTGAAGGTCATTAACACTGCATCAGTGGGCAATACCATTTGATCTCCCCCTTGTGTTAAACACTGGTTATTCAAGAAACAAGGAAAATCAAAATGATCTTAATCCAACTTTACCCTCCTTCAAGATTTAGAATTCTGAAGAGTAAATCTCTATTTAGAAGACTGACACTTGAGAACAATGTGTTCTGTCCCTTAGCACATGGGGATCCCTGTGAAAACTAGTTGAAAGGCCAAAACTATACCTTCAACAACAAACTTCTGACTGAAGACCAACAGGCGGCTCATCAGGGTATTTGTGGGTGTGATGCTAAAAGCAGTTTCACCCTAGGGCTCAATCAGGACAGCTACAGACAGCTGACAGTATTGATGTCTGCCTGTATGTGTAAGTTAGTGTGTGTGTGTGTTTGTGTGGTCAGAGCATTGCCTCCCACATGGTGTCTCTCTGCAGTGTCTCTGTCAATGCTCACTGTAATCTTCATCTTTGAATTCACATCTGACTTACTGACACTGCATATAATAAGTGTTTGCACACATAATATTGTGTTTGGATATGAAATGTAAACACGTCTGTTCTCATGTACAAAACAGAGCATAAATATTTACATTCCTTGTCAGTATAAACAATCCTTTACATTAAAAAAAAATCTATTAAAAGACAGCCTGGTGGTGCTTGAAAGACAAATCACAAAAACAATGTCAAGACAGGGAAATAAAAATTCAACATCAATACTATATCATATAAAATCCACAGCTTGTACATCTGCTGTCTCTCCTAGCTAAATTTGGAGCTTTAAGATAAACACTGCAGAAATATTACATGAGAGTAAACATTCACTAAATGTCAAGCAGAACACAACACAGACAAAGTCTTCTGCATAAGGCTTGCGATTGCAATAAAATTTACCATGGGTTTTTAGTCAAGGTAGTGTCTGTCTGAGCACCTTTTTAAGATCTGGTTCAGAATGCCAGGGTTAAGAATTTAAATATGCATTGCTTGTATTTCTGTTTTTTATTCTTTATTTTACTGTGAAAAATCCTAATTTCTTGACTGCACTTTCATTTTAACTCTTTAGGCTCCAAAAAAACTAACTTTCGACCTTGGATGTTTTAGTTTGCTCAGAGAAAGACTTGTTCTCTGTCTGTTTAGAATCATTGTTAGACTGACAGTCGGATACACAGTATTTAAATTCAGTCTACAAATTTCATCATAACCATAAAAAGGATGCTCTAAGGGTAACTGAACAAGTGGGAAATTAAGTATGGATGAATAATCTGCAGAGATTTGAGGCTTCTTGATAACCATTGCCAGGAGAGGAATATTGGTTCTGTCTGGTGTAGTACATGCAGAAGTTTGGTTAGAGTTTGATCAAGATAAAATGATGAATGAATGAAATTTTTTGTGATCCCAATTTTTCAGAGACCAAAAACATCTCCTGGCAAGAGACAGAAATTTCCCTTCTATTTGTCATACTGGTTTATAAAAGGCAAAAGTCAGGCTATGTTCAGGGTTAGTACATCCACATTCAATGTAAGATAACATTCTTCAGAGCAGTAAAAAGAGGCCAAATACCACCATTTCTTTTTATACCAATTATTGGATACTTTTATTTCCATTTATAAGTACTCATCTCAAGTCGACAATTGACAATACAGCCCATCAGCTCTCTGGAATTGTCTACATGACGATGTGCTGCATGTCAGCCATAGAGGGAGAAGGGGAATGGTGGTAAGACTGAGGGACACCAGATAAGCCTAAAACTGGGGGGAGGGGGGGACAGAGGGAGGAAACTGTGGTTACTGCCGCCAGATCCCAAATTCAGCCCGAATCAACACGTTTGCCACACCATGATCGTCTTCATCATTGTCATTGTCATCAGTCAGTCCAGTGCCTTTGTGCAGAAGGGAATGCTGGGAACTTGGAGGACTCAGTGCAGTGGACCTGGAAAATAAAAAAGGCAAGACAAGAAAGTAATCATCTATTCCTTGGTTTTAACATGTTCTGTGTCGAAGACAGTTGATCAATGGAAGACCAACTGAAAAGTACATCAGTGTTGCTGTTTTTTTGCCACCATAAACTTGTTTTTAATCCCACTTGTTGTTTTTTTCCACTTGTCAGCACTCAGTGTTTCTCTTGCAAAGGTAGTTTCCAACAATGTGGCTCTTTGGTTCTGCAGGGTTGAGTAACACTGGTGTAGAGCATAAAACATCTACTGAAAAAAATTGTTATGGTATTCTGACGCACTTTAGTTAAAGAAATACTGCACTGTCTCAGATCAGAATATCACAGCAGGCCATACTGCCGTTTAATTTAATTTGCAATTAATCTCCCAGCCCTTTCGAGAGGTATGTACAGGTGGAGTGTTCATGGTAGTTGTCAAAATTACCATTAAGCATGAGTGTCATTTGATCAAATGGACGCAACAGCTTCAGTTTTACATGACGACCTCAATTTTCACCCAGCTCCATAAGATTTGTGTAAGATATCCAAATCAGCCATCAAATTTGCATTATGCAAATTTTTTCCAGTGCATTTGGATGGCAGGTTCATTTTTCAAAGATGGAAACAAAACCTGACCTGCAATTATTATAGATGGCAGATTTTACTACTTCCACTCCAAAACAAGTGATGTGACTAGATTGTGATTTTTCATATCAGAGCATTAAAAATTGATATTGAATGAATCACCAGGGGCTCTCTTTCCAGAAACAGTAACCTGCTGGATAATCCTGAGATTTATCTGTTAGCAGCTTTTATTAGAACTAAATTCTATGAATCAGAAAATGAATCAGCACATTATGTAACTTACATTTGAGGTTGGAGGGCAGCTCCTCATGACGTCCCCTCAGCTGCACTCTTCACACAAGCAGCGAAAGCCTCGATCAGGTCTTTGCAGCCCTCTGCTCCCTTTTCTGCCACGCTGTGAGGCAAAAACGGACACAGTTGGATCAGTGTGAAGTTACCAGCAACAACAATACCTCAGCACTTTATTTGGTCGTCGTATTTCAATGTCACCTTGTCACACAGATGGCATGTGTGATGGATGCAGACAGAGGACTGACATGAGAGCATTAGTCAGCAGCAGTGGACTAAAGTATGTCCTGGGTGTGGGCAAAACAGATGCTTGTTTTTGTGCAAACAGACCTTTAAAAAGGTGAAAATAAAACCAAAACTAATAATAGTGCAGTGTGCATCCTTGCCTCTCTTTTGGTAGAAGATATGGAATAAATAAGCAAGGAGAAATGTGTGAAGATACAAAATAAACTAGCATCAGCTTTACTTTTAAGTGACGACATTTAAGGTGACAAGTGTTGTCAGGGTGCTTGCAGTTCTCCCTCAGTGCAAAACTGACTTTTTTGCACGGTTGCACTACACTTTTTAAGAACAAACAGATGCCAAACAAAGGAGATTTTGACTTTTCTTTGCATCTGAATGACTATCAAGGCAAGAAATGAGTGAAAGAAAGCTAAAACAAAAAAAGTGAGAGAATGTCGGCTAACAGATTATCCCGGACTCCCATGTAGGCGCAAACACCGCAGCGGACGCTGCCACAGCACATTAGGGTGATGGAGTGAGAGAGAGCAAGGGGGAGAGAGGGATACTGAAAGCAATGTGGATGAACCCATCTGTTTGATAGGACACCAGAGAGGGGAGACAGTGAGGGAGGGAGGGAGAGAGGGAGGGGAGGTTGCGTGATTGTGTTCCGATGACAAGACACGGAGGGTGGTGGGTGAGCCCACAGGAGGAGGGGCTTCATGATACATGAATGTAAACCCATCCTCTGGCTGCTCTAGTCATCCAGTGACGTCTAAACATCTCTTTTCTTCCTCCAATCCAATTGAAGAGCAGGGTAACAATCCTCATCCCTCAATCCCTCCATCCCCTCTCAGTTAACTTTAAAGCAGCTTATATAGGCCAACAATGCTACTTATCCAATGTATCAAAGTGCAAATTTAATGGATAAGGCTGATGACAGCTTCGCAGAGAAAGAACCGCATTCTTCACAGCTCAAACAGCTTGTGATGTAGCTCACTGGAGACATTAGTATAAACATACTCAGCTGTGTTGGGCTCATTATTGCCTGGTAGAGTCATAATAAAGAGATGACTCTTGCTACTAAAGTGATTAAAGGATGAATGAACATCTGGCTAAACCATTCACTCAATTAAAAATCTTAATCTTTAAAAATCATTAATACCAAACTGCTTCATTTTCAGCCATGTGTGAGAATATAAACCCAACAGTCCATGCTTGTGATCTACAAAAAAAGTAAACTACATTACATATCTTTTTTTTTTTTTTTTTAATTCTACCTCTGCTGCACAAAACCATCTCTGCTGCTCCCTCTTCATACAGTGGCTTGGTGCCTGTTTGTGATGTAACACACAGCTGGCTGCTGCAGATTATCACTCAGCATTTTTTTTCTTTGGCCTGAAGGGATGGTATGAAGAATGTGTGTGTGTGTGTGTGTGTGTGTGTGTGTGTGTTGAAAAGGGAACCATTGAGTTTGTGTCACTGTGGGCATGCATTTCTGGTGGCAGGCTGAAGAGTGTGTGTGCCTGTGTGTGTGCTTGGCTATAATCAATAAGTGCTTATGTTTGACGCACTGCACTGATGACCCAACATTGGTGCAGCACAAAGTCTTACCCTGAGGGTGTGTGGTCAGATAATCCCGCCACAGCACCATCAGTCCCCTGCAACACTATATCTCTCAACCTCAATCCAGAGGAGAGCTTACTAGACTGTGGAGGATGGAGATATTAAAATAGACCGCCTCAGTAGTTCTCTTTCAATTTGATATCACTAACCATCATTAGTCAACCATCCCTTTAGCTCAAGACATCCTCAATCCTAATCCACAACAGTCTGCTTTTAGAGCTAAACATAGAATCTGTTTTTATTTGTTTTAATAATGTTGTGCTGCCCTTGCAGAGCTGATCCTTCAAGGTTGTGACAAAGGACCCGAGATGGGTTTCATATTATAACCGAGCGGTGTTTAATACATGACTCCAAATGATAAAACCCTAATAGCGACAGAGAATAAAGCTTGATAAGATGTTGGAAAACCTGGATAAGATTCTGGGGGTGGGCAAACTAAAAACTAACTTGCACTCCAACAGCAACCTCTGGTCTAAAAATATGAAACCTATGTGGTGCATATCTTTAAAATTACACTAGAGTGCAGACACACTGGAAACCGTAAACACACCAATTTGAGAAGAAAATAAAACAAATGTTTGCAGGCATTTCCAAAAACAGTATCCCTCATTTCTCTACAAAAAAAAGTTTAGGGTTAATTATTCTGTAACTGGTTATTCTCAAAGTTATAAGATTTGTGAGTTTTGCCCCTATAATAACATGGCTGACTTGACTGACAGCCAGCAAAGAGTCTGTGAAGAGGCTCAAGGCACACCCCTTTACCTCATCTAAACTCAAACAAAGCTAGAATAACTTAAGCATTTCTAATATGGCACCTGCCGTTGACAGGCTTCAAAACTCAGAAATACATGGGTTGCAAAGTTGTCACATGTGCCTCATTGTCTTAAGGTTTCGCAACTGCACATTTCAAAAAGGGGCTAAAGGATGACAAATGCTAAAAAATATTCTCACAGAGGCCATGTTCATCTCATCTTAAGTCGCCTCCCATGTTCAATTTAATGCGCTTTATGACACCTTATCTTTAATATCTTGTTTTATTTTGAGAGAATAAAAATGAGGGGATTTAAATAAAGGTTGAATTCATTGGTTTCAATAAAAGCAGATGGATATACAATGACACATTTATTTAGAGTGCACAAAGGAGGATTACAGAAAGCAGAGCTTTTCGGGTGGGAGGAGAGAGGGGAAAAGATGACATCACCACCATCTCTAATCGTCACGCAATCCCCTCACAGAAAGCATCACTCGGAGCAGGGTCACCTTAAAGAGGTCAAAGCCATGTTGTCAGTGACCGGTGAGAGTTCAAACTGAGACTTAAGCACTATGGCACGTTTAGACTCTCTTAACATTGTATTAAAGAAAAGCTTCAGGACAGTAATGGAGGAGGAAGGAAGAGCAGCATCCTCATCCTGGGTTGGCCACAATCAGGAAATGAACTCCTGAATTATTTACAAGCTGTAGCCTGGCCTGGCTGTAGTCTGTCTGCTGGGACAAACATGCATATTGAATCAATGAGCAGGTGCTGAAGCTCAGGATGATGTAGTGGTCAAACATTAGTGCAGAGATCATGTGATCAAAGAAAGTGTAGAGTGTCATCACTGTCTAAAAAGAAGCACAAGAATCAATACAGGATCTCTCAATGCCCTGAGATAGTGTTCCCCAAGTTTTGTTACCCCAAATAGAAAATACTTATAAAAGGCTCCATGTTTTTGACCCATTTTTGCGTTGTTAATGCAGTTGGGGGCATTTTTTCCCTCCCAATTGAATTAATTTTACACCTTTGCCTCCAATTTGAATTAACATCCTCTGAATATTTGTAGCACTTTTTTTTTCTAATGCAGATTGTTTTGACTTTTTCTGATCCTCAGCTCGTGTTTGCCACAGTATTTTCTACATATGTTCTATAAAGTAAAGACGCACTGTTGTAGAACATATACTTATCTATGCATAGTTATAACATCTATACTGCCAAACAAATGTATCTTTTGGATTCCATTCACTTCTTCCTAAACCATTTTTCTTCATGTGAGGAAATATAGAGCTTTGAATTCTTGGAAAACCCCCAAGACCTAATGAAGATAACTCATCCCTAAAGGTTTTTTAGTGATCACAGGACACCATTCCCGGTACAGTTATGAATGTCTAGCTCTGAAACTAAAATGTAATGGTTTTGTACAAGCGGCATGAGCAGAGAAATGTTTTACACACAATGTAGAGCACATTTCCTTAAAGATTGACCAATCATGTCTACTCAGTCTTGAGGCTCTGTGTTTTAAGAGCTGCTTTCAAGAATGGAATTATGTAATGAGACGGTGCAATGTTGGAAGAAATTTTGACCAATAAGTTGACTGACCATGTTCTATCATATACATATTGCAGTATGGGGGAGTGGGGGCCGGAGAAAAGGTTGGGCAACTACAGCTCAACACTCAGATTACCAACTTTTGCCTCGTCACCAGATTCCATCAGGAAAACCAGCACGGTTTCCACTGGCAAGAATGCACACATGCCTGTCTGCACATGCAACCCCAGGCAATCAGACGGTGTGTCGGTGTGTGTGTTTGTATGCATGTATGTGTGTGTATGTATGTGTGTGTATGTATGTGTGTGTATGTATGTGTGTGTGTGCATGTGTGTGTATGTGTGTGTGTATGTACGTATTTCTGTGTGTGTGTGTGTGTGTCCTGCGGGCAAAGAAAAAGGGAAGGGTCTGTGTGTTCATGTCAAACTCTTGCGAAAGAGTACCAAAGTACACAGGTTTACCATTAACCAACATGTCAGCTATAGCAGTTTGTCTTGTGGTAAATATCATTGAAGTGGCGACTTAATAGATCACATAAGTCTTAAAGAAGTTTGTGTGTCCATTAACACAATGTATAAAACTTCCAGTGAAAGGAAAAGTTATGTTTTGGGGAAAAAAAGGGGTAGAACTGATGTCTAACTATAACAGACTTTGTTTTCCCATCTTGAAACACGAACAAGATTGTGCCTGAGAAGAGAAAAATTGAATAATTTGTGAAACACTTAAAATAAACTACTCTAAAAGAAAAAGAAAATGCATTGATATACTTAAAATTTTCCTAGATTTAGACTGAGAAAAAACAAAACTCAGGAAAATTCGTAATCAGCATTGTATCAAATGCCAATTAAACAAATAGTTTCATTGGTTAATAACATGTGATAATAAAATTAGTTTATGAGCTGTATGTGAAACTTTGCTTTAATGTCCCACATGTAATAAGCCTTTTGCCAATGCTTCACCTCTGTTTGACTTTGCTAATATGACCTTGGTAGGCTTATGAGTAGTGCTGCTTTTCTAAGAAAAGTGAAATGAAGGTAAGCTCTCATTTAGTCACATAAAAAGCTTCTGAGACTATAAAACATGATAGAACATGATGCTATCAGTAATAAATAAGAGGTTTATCATTGGAACATGTAGGCCTACATCCAACATGGCCACCACCATGAGTCTCCAGCTTGAATGTGAAACTCTTCCACATTCAGCTGGCATGTTCAAAAAGAAGTGTCAGGTGGAGCCGTAACGTGATCTATGGCAGGGAACATGTCATGGTATCCTGCACATACAGTCTTGAGTCGTACACACGTCTATAAATACATAGGGGTTATGGTATTCATTTCACAGAGTTAGCCATGTTGCATCTTCTATTAGTCTGGAGGATGGGTCAGTTGGAATAAAATGAATGGCTCAGACAGGCGTGGGAGCATTCAGCACATAAGTGACCATATGCAGAGAGACTGGAGGGGAGCTGAGGATTTGAAATCTGAATACTTTCAAAACCTAAAATTAGCATATCCAGCTGGACTTAAAATCTTGGATGATTCAATTTAATGGTGTCACTACTTCCACTTTGGTTTATATGGGTACCAAACTGTTACATCAACCTGTTGCTGTAAGACCTGAAACAGTCAAACTACAAAGCCTGAAGTCGTGTTTAATCCCTAAGTGATGACCATTGAGTCAGTGTTTGGTCTGGGGTTGTTTCACTTAGAAAAAATCCATTTACTAAACCAATTGTAGCCGTACCTGCCTTAGCAACTGTCTTACTAGTATGCTAACGCTTTCATTTTCTGGACAATCAAAGTGGTTCTTAAAAGCTTGAATAAACTTATTTTTTGCAACATCCTTTTGTAAGTTTGCGTTACACAAATGAAACTCATTACCACGGACAGATTGCTCTGTGCTTTTAACAGCATACAGGAGTACGACCTTGGCGAGAACTCCAAGTATGATTACTTTGAACTTTTACAAGGTGTAGTAAACAGTGCAGTCCCTCACTATACCTAATCATGATGGATCAGCAGCAGCTTAAGAAAAAAAAAATACGAGAGCTATTTATCAAGAAAAGGTTGTGTACACTTAAATAACCTTGACAAACAAATTTCCTCATGTCAAACTAGCAACTACATCTTCAAATGCATGTTTCATAGGGCATCTTCAGTTACTTTCTAGGGGAGTGAAAAAGGCGAGAAAGTTGGCACTTGTGCAACTTGATTAGCAAACCAACCAGGCCTTGCCCTGACTGCCCTCCCCTCTCCACCTCAACCTGGAATCTTATCTTAGGGTTTCACACATTTACTGCCACCCTATCAAGGTCCAACAGTCTGACTGAAGCAGACATGGCAGCCTTTACTGTAAAATAATGGTTTTATCCTGCACAAAAGTGAAGCACTGAAAGACTCAATTACAACATCTATTTATGCCTTCAGTGTTTAGAAATGTAAACTGCATGTGATGATTGATTTATGGAGTTTAAAGCCTCCGCTTAGTCACCATCCTAAAGAAAATCCTCTTAGTTAGAACAGACTTGCCCCCAAAAAAAGAAGGTGTGGAGGGTTAAAGTGCTAAAAATTGCATTTGGTACACAATTCAAACTCAGTTATGTGCAAATGTCCAAACTCCCCTGAAATATTTTTCTGCTGTTCCTCACCAACGAAACAGCAGGAGGCAAGAGGAGGCGGTGAGGGTTTTTGGGATGCACTAACGCAAGGAATTCTGGGGAAGAGGAGTGACGTAAGCAGATTCCCAGCCTCCATCCATGCGTATGGATGAGCATCAAACATCACCCCGCTGTCGCAATTCATTAATCCCAAAATCACTGTCCCTATGTAGGGTTCCCAGAGTTTTTCCTAACCTTTATAACCGCACAGTGACAATGTCAGATTCGGCTACATTCAAAAACAGGGGTCAATTATTTCTTGGTGGATTTTAGCATTTAACGACAGCCCCCTACGAAAAAGGCTCCATTTTAACATGGCGCATTTTAGGATGCTGCTTATCTCATCACTATAACACTCATACAACGTTAGATGATGTAGATTTTACAGAGGCAGTGGCTGTTATAACGGTGAACAGCGAATGAGCAACATTTGAAAGCTTAGCAATGACTCAAAGTGTAGGGTTCATTTTTTTTTTTCGCTCATGAGTTCTCCGTCAGCTGTTTAAGGTCTTAGTAAATAATTAATTACTGGAGTCAACTCTTGGAGTCAGATGAGAACTTTTGGAACAGCCAATGACTGCAGGAGTTTTGGTGATGCACAATTATTCCACACTTAGTAATTTTCACTTTTTTCACTGCTTGCATGCCTCCTGCAACATTCAAACAGTCACCTACCATTTGTCCAGGTCAGCCTTGATGCTGGCACATGCAGCAGGGACGGGGGCCTCAGCGGGGGCAGCGGCGGTCTCGGAGTCCGACATGTCTGTGGTGCTGCTGTGGGTGGTGTAGAGGGTGCGTGTCCTGTCCTGTTCCTGTCCTCCGAACGCCTTTGGATCCCAGAGCCACCAAAAGACAGAGACACAGAGAGAGAGAGAGAGAGAGAGAGGGAGATGGTGGAGTTGAGTTGGTTAAAGGGGAGGGCTCACAGGAGGAGGTGGGAGGAGATAAACATGTGAGGGGACAGCACACGTGTGTACACAGCGGTCATGGGTGAGGGTGGGGGGTGAAAGGTTGAGGGGGCAGTGACCTAAACTGAAGTACAGAATGGGGACAATCAGAAAACACGGACAAAGGAGAAGAGGTGAGTTCAGAGTCCTTAATGAGAGAGACACCTTCAATTTTACCTGAACTCTAAAATCTATAACTGCTCAGGCATAAAAGAACTTTTTTAACACCTATATCACCTCAAATCCAAAATATCAGAATCTAAGAACTTCAATTTCACAAACTTCAGTCCTTCCACATTTTGATAGAGTAAAGGATCCTTGTTGAAAAAATTCTTTTACCCAGTCCCTCAATATTATGTCACCTGTCCATTCAGCTGTGCCACCTAGTGGCAGCTTGATGCAACAAGTCCCAGCATCTTGCTGCTTCATCACTGCACGCACATGGCAGCCATGTTGCAAAGGTCAGCAAATGTAAGGTAACATGTTAACATTGCTAGACTATCTGAGGACACATTTGACTTTCATGTCAGTCCTTCATTGCTGGCAATAGGTGAAGTTATTTTCAAAACTAAAAAGGACTTTACATGGCCATAAGGAGAAGCAGAGGCCTCACTGAGCTGTGTTCTTGTAATGTGGGAACAGGAAGTGTTTCGAAGGTCACATTCAAAAGTTTACCACCTAAAAAACTAACTTCAAAAACTGTGCAACTTGAGGAAATTCAAATATAAATATGCTTACAGTATAAAAAACTAAAGAAAACTCAATATTTCCTTTTACTTTGTGGAAAAATAAAACAAAACATTTAATTGGCCAGTTGGGCCTCATGTCACCAAAACCCAAATCACTAGTGTGGACTGAAGGATAAAGTCACCTCCTAGTGTTGACTTAACAATATCCAGATTGGATTACAAATTTCCATTTGGGCCCAGTGAGCTGGAATTCATTAGTTAAGTAATGACTCTTTCTTCCAAACCCCCTGGAGCACGTTACATTAACTGGCTGAATGTTGGCAGACGTTTTTGCAACTCAGTACGAAAAAGCAGGGGCTTTTCTTGACGCGTTCTGCTTTACAGTGGCTTTTTCTGAGTTTGTTAGGCAGGATTAAGACCAAGTCATGACCCAAGATTATCACCCATTATCACTGCAACACATCTCGCCTGTTGTATAATGTTACATCAATGCAGCGCGCGCCTCACACGTTATGCAACAAGCTGCTCCAGCAGTTTGACTGGGACACTTCTGCTTTGCATACAGACAAGTGTTCAGCAAAACCGCTTTATCCGCAACAAACCACACGAACTCGACAACCATCGACAAAATCAGTGCTCTGCGTAAAAACCCTGCCCAAAAAGCTATTTCTGAAGTCATTCCCCCTTATTTGGCATAAGTTTTCTTTTCAAATAATTTCACTGATATTGTTACACGTACTCCCATTGTCTCACCTGAGCTATTGGCGCCCGCAGCTTCTGAAACGCCTGCACACCTGATCAAACTCCACTTAATTGCAAAAACGCTATGAATTATGGGCCTCGTAGTCCCGCGCCTCAACTACAGGCAGCTTTCGAAGAAACGTTGGTAAAAGTTTTTGAAAACAGGCGAGAGTTTTTAAACCGACCTTTCTGGAACAAAAAACGCCTATAAAGTCCCCTGTTTTCCTTATAGACACTCATTAATGTTTAAAAGGAGAAACGAGGAGTGCAGTCTTAATTACATTAGCATTAAATGTCTATCAAATGGCAAAACCTCATGCAGACATAATGCTCTCTCATGCATAAATTATATGAGTTCATTCAAAGACTTACAAAGCAAAAAACAGAACCAGAAGTTTTTCAACATGTTATTAATAAAACTGCAGACCTTGTTATTAATGAAATAATGTTTACATATCATCAAATGTATTTAAAAACTATTTTGCAGCAGCAGTTTAGCCTCTCAGCAAAGCTACTATGCAGCCATTGGAAGTCTAGTACACACCTCCTTTCTTGCCCATGTGCTCAGACCAAAGGGAACATAATGTACTATATATTACATGAGTGTCTACTTGTGTTCAATACCAGCATTTAAGTCTAAATTCTCTAAACAATGCCATTAATACCTACCTATCTGCAGACAGAGGGTCCTGGTCCTGAGTTAGACAGCTGGAAAAGTGTAAGTGTGTGCAGGAATCAGGAGAATATGCCAAAGGGGGGCTCTGAGGTGGATGTGATCTCACTGAAAGGGGGTGTGTTAGCTCTGCTTTGCGAGCACAGTGTGCATGTGTGTGCATGTGTGTGCTTATGGTATGTGCACGCTCTGCCAGGGGCTGAAAGACAAAGGGGGGGAGGGGAGAAGGAAAGAGGGGAAAAAAGGAAGAAGGCATTTAGGTGCAGGAGGGAAGCCAGTTTGAGATTCCATTAGTGTTGAAAAGATCTATAGAGAGGTGAGGGGAGCAGAGGGGAAATGGGTGTGCACATGTAGGCAGCATGTATGTGAGAGTCGGTGGTGCACTGCAGCAAGGTTGGCTCAGCCCACTCAGTGATTAATTACAAATGGCTCCTCTGGTTCTCCTGTTGATTCCTGCATTTGATTCCCTGATTAGCTGTCTATATTTGCAGGTTCCTTTTGAGATCCTCAGGCTTTATGCTAAGTTGTAACGATCGACACTATTAAACATGTTCAAACACCTAAATCACACAGACACGCCTCCTTTTTTGCTTAACAAGACATAAGCAGCAACACAAACCTGTTTTCAGACAACAAGAGGGCTCTTGCTTCCAGCAAACATGGAGATTTTCATTTGTGTGCATATGTGTGCGTGCGTGTGTGTGTGTGTGTGTGTGTGTGTGTGTGTGTGTGTGTGTGTGTGTGTGACATTGCCACACTTTGAGGTGATACCTTGCAGGTAATGAAATGAGAGGAGCCTTCAAAGTCAGCCTGTAGGTCATACATGTACAGCCTGCTGCGCATGTGCATGTTTGCACGTGTGCTCTGCGTCATGTGTGGACGTGTAGATTGAATGAAGTGGGCTGGGGCACTGTGGGGGGAAAGCCAGGGAGTTGACACAGGAAGAGAAATGTACAGCTCAAAGATTCACTCAGTGCTGCTAACCAGTAGGAGCTGCAGGCAGGGGGCTTCAGTGGTTTAGAGAGAGAGAGAGAGAGAGAGAGAGAACGTTGAGACTCTGCGTGTGCTGTCCTTGAAAGGAGAACTGAAACATGACTGTCATGTAAAAGATTAGGATGATGATATTTCATTCAAGAGGAAAATTAAGTTATGAATCTAAGCTGATATTCAGAGTGGGAACCTCAACAACTTCTAATGGATACTTGACATTGGTTCTAACAATGTAGTGAGTTGGATATAAAATAAATTATACATCAGTGTTTCATGAAATTTAATCCAAAGACCTTCAATGACTAACTGCTCTGGTCAGCATTAGGTTTTCATGTCTTCTTTTTCTGATGAATACTGTTATAGGAGTATTTTGCATAGTTTCTTCAGAGGTAAAACTGGAAGTTTGGGCTCCCTGAGGGGTAAACGACTTCAAATATGAGCTGTGCAACCTTTGGCCTATTATAGAACAGGCCATATATTTGTAGGTGTGTAGCTGACTATAGAATATATAAGGCATGGGCCAACCTGTCAGTAAAACATGTAAAGTTTACTTTTAAAACGATTCAGTCAGTATATATTATTAGGATTTATAATTTTTTTTTCCCACCATGGCCTTATGTATTTTGGCTTTGCCATTTAAAACTTGGCCACCAGATGACCTCATTGAGCTCTCTATCTGAACACCCATTATACTACAATGCATAGTTGATATTTACAGTTTGAACAGTAAAATGGAACTCACATTACATCATTGACTGTTTTACAAAATCCCATTTAGAGCATCAATTTATTCCTAAGTGTGACCAATTAATAAAAAATTGACTCTTAGATTATGACTCAAAGATGGTTCAATTTTAATTCATAATGTTGTGTTTTGTGAATTGTACTGGGTCTCTCTTTGTATTTCTGTCTGTAACTTTGTGTTTTTGCTGCTGCTTGTCTTGGCTGGGTCTCCCTTAAATAAAGGTTAAACTGAAAAAAACAAAAAACAAACAAACAAAATAAACAAACAACAATTAATCCTTTGGATGATTTGTCCCATCATGGTCTGAGGTTTTTTTTTTTTTTTCGGTTAAATAAATGGACCTGCTAGAAGGAATAGTGCCTGCAATGCTAATGCTAATAGGAGTACTAATAATCCACATTAAATAATCAAAATCTATCTATTAGAGCTATTAAAAATTGTGCTCTACTTTTCCACTTTATTTTTTTATTTTCTTACCAGTGTACTTTTACCTTAACCTCGTAAAAAAAAAAAAAAACTATAATAGAGTTCAATTCACCATGAAATGTAGTTTTTACATGACAAGAAATTTTCATCACGTGAAACTGTAGAACGCGATGGAAACTTAAGTGTTTTTATTCATCCAGTTAATTAAGATCCTGGAGGAACTTTTTCCATCCTAAGCTTCTCAAAATCACCAGAACAACACCATCACCACCACCTCAGCTCAAACACGCACACATAAATTCATGTTCTTTAGAGTGTCTCCTATTGCATCCATGCAAACTCTATGTTTCTCATTATGAGCTCTGACAAGTTCCCAGCAATCATCTCTTTTTCTCCTGCATAACCAAAGAGGGAAAGATGAGGGGCTATAAAAAAGGGAGAAGATGGAGAGAAAGAGCGAAAGGAAAAAACAGACGAACGAAGAGAGATGGCTCACAGAAGAACTAATGGAGGAAAAATCTTCATGTTGGGTGAGATTAGTTTAGCTTGTCTGTCTTATCTAACAAGGGTAATTCTCTGTGATGTATGGGTTGCTGTCATGTTTTTTTTTTAAGTTTCTGCCCTCGAAATATGAGGTGACATCTGTACTTATTTACTTTATGTTTTATTTCTCCCACAGGGTGGTGTTTGATTGCAGCATGCCGTGCCGTGCCCATTGGTGATCTGCTGGACCGGGCCTCTCAGCGCTCTGACACACTGCACTCCCTCAGCACTGTCCTCACACATGAGCTGGTTGGTTCCTGGTTTTACAGAGTCTGTTGTAGTTTTCAATGCATCCAGGACAGTAAAAACATAGCAAAGTAAGCATTTAGTTGTAGTTTTTTAGTACAGCATCATCTCTATCTTCCAGGACTCTCATTTCCCACCTATAGGACGAGTGATGATGCCTCGTCCCTCAATGTGCCACACTTCCTCTCTACAGACGCCCAGTGATAAGGAGCAAGCTCTTCAAGTATCAGTAAGTGATGGCACCGATATTCTCTCCTCTCTCCTTTTCTTTAATTCCTTACTTCTCAAGTGTTTTTTGCCACTTTGACCTCCTTCAATGAGAAAAATCTGGGACAGAATCATCAATCAGAGCTTTACATCTCTGTAGAGTGAGTCATCAGTACCATTTGTGATAGTAGCTGCCCTCTGTTGGTCAAATATTTGAACTACAAGGCATCTTTAGTTGCCTTTCTGCTATAATATGCGCTCCTGTATCTCTAATGTGCTGATTTCTTAGTATTTGTCCTACTCTCCAGGAGTCGGATCTGCTCTCTTTGGTTCGATCCCTACTCCAAGCCTGGATAGACCCCCTGACGGTCCTGTCTAACTCTGCCAATAATCTGCCCCACCCAGCCCACAACAGCATATCCAACAAGCTCCAGGAGCTGCAGGAGCACTCCAAGAGTCTGGGGGATGGCTTGGATATCCTCTCTGGCAAGGTGGAGAGAGAAATCACTTTCATTACTTGAGAAATGTTGGAAATGAGAAATATGCCGGTAAACTCTCTCGCTTTCTCTGCCTCTTCCCTCCTCCAGATGGGTCCAGCCGCTCAGAGCATCTCTTTTCTCCCTTACAGAGGAGGCAACGACATCGGCCACGATAAGATTTCCAAACTGGCAAACTTCCATTTCCTGTTGTCTTGTTTCAGACGGGACTCGCACAAGATTGACAGCTTCCTCAAAGTCCTACGTTGCCGGGCTGCCAAAATGTGCTAAAGATTTAGGCAGCCTGCTTTACTTCCTTACAGCTTCTATTGCTTACCAGCTCTAGGTTAGTGTATGTTATAAACTGCTTGTGGAGCTGATTTTATAACAGCTCAGTGTTTGGCATGATGGGAGCCTGCAAAAAACATGAGGAGCTTTCTCTCTTTGGAGATAGCATATTTTGACCATTATGATGCCGAAACATCCCCACCATGGATTGTATTCAATGATGAGAAATAAAGCATCAAAGCTCTTATTGATTTTTATTTAAAAAATCCTCTTGTATATGGATAAGAAGTGCCATTTACTTCTTTTTTCTCTAAAAGTTGATGTTAACTGGTTGATAAATTGTATCTTGGTCTTTGAGGTACCAGATTTCTGAATATCTTTCTAACAGTCATGTAACCAGCTGGTCTGGCATTTTTAAGTCAAAATATATGATCTAAAATCTTGTCTTTGATTTATTGAGATTTACTTGTCAAAGCCGGGCTGCCAGAATTGATTTTGCAAAGACAGGCTGGGGACACATGAAATTCATCTACCCGCCTCTCTGAAATAACCTCCTCCAATTTGGGATGCAGGCTTTTTGTGTAAAATAAATGTCTAATGCTTGTCTGATGACAAACTCCAGCATATGCACTTTAGATTTATTGCTGTCATTTACAAAACATTTTGAATGTGATGGCTTTAAGCTGCGATATATCTTCAAAACTATATATCATAATAAAATCTCTTGCAAGTGATTTTGTGCATTTTCTTTTTTCTTGGGTTCAGAGATTGAATAATAGTATTGTATAGTAAGGAATAAATTGAACAAATAAAACAAAAAGAAAGGAAGGAAAAAAACAGACAGAAAAGAATGAAAGAGGGATGGAAAAATATAACTGCTAGAGGACATGGGAAAAGGCAGAGAAGAGAGAAAGAAATGCAGAAAAAAAGGCAAGAAAGACTAACAAATGGAAAGAAAGCTAGAGTAAGAAAGATCTAGAGAAAGAAAAAATGAAACAAAAACAGGGAGAAGGACAGGCAGAACTTACCAAACAAAGAATGCACAGATATGGAATAAATATGACAAGAAAAAATGAAAAAGAGGACACGTTAAACTCATGAAATAAAAAGAGGTAAGGAAGAACAGGCAAAACAAAGAATGAAAGAATGGTGAAAAATATGACTGATGACGACAAGGAAAAATTAGAAATTAAGAAAGAAAGAAAGAAAGAAAGAAAGAAAGAAAGAAAGAAAGAAAGAAAGAAAGAAAGAAAGAAAGCTGTATTTGGCCCCCCCTGCATAGGCCCCCCTGCCCCGGGCCCCCCTAAAAGCCTGCTCCGGCCCTGTAAGTGGGTTGTTGTCACAACACTGAGCAGCCGCCCGCGCTGAGACGCGCCGGTGTGGACCCAGAGAGCAGCAGCCTCCACTCGGCTGGTAGACCGACTCCTCTCCGCCACATTCACCTCCCTCTTCTCTCCCCTGTGTGTCTGCCGGAGGTGCTATGAAGAATAAACACAGCCAACAGGTGAAGACAGCGGCTCAGGACGGACTGGACATGTCGAGCTTTGAGGTTTCTCTCCAACAACTCAACGATCTGTTGACGGACGAGAGCGGCTTTTACAGCTGGCCAACAAAACACTTCCACGAGGTTTACCCGAGGATCTACGTGGGCAATGCGTGAGCGACATTTCTTTTTATTATGAGGAGATATTATGATTATCATCATTTACACATAGACGACTCAAAGATTGTGTATAGTTGCAGAATATTCCTCGTCCTGATCCTCCTAGAATAATCTAAAGTGTCAGTGTCACATTATAGAAAGATATGAGAGAATATAGAACTCACTGCTGGGCTGCAACCATACACACTGAATTATTTATGTGGAGGATATTTATGATTTGTCGATAAAAATGTCTCTTTTTCATCTCTTTGTCTGTTAACAGTCCATAGGAGCAGGGCTTTTAAGGTTGAATGGGTTAGATGTGTTGTTTAATTTTTTAAGAGTTGGGAGGATGTTATGAAGAGGCAAAATGGAGCAGAGAGAGGAAGGCAGAGCTGTCAGTGATGGTTGATTTGGAAACAGTTTGAGTTCTTAACCTATTATATTCCTGATAAATGACAACATCCCTAGTAACCTACTTTTGGGTATCTGCAGTTCTTATTTCTGACAGAAGCAGACACATCCATTCACATGTACACACTCAGTCCAGCTCATGAGGATCTGGTTTATGTGTAAAGAACAATATTGTAAATGTAATTCTGTTTGCAATGACCTCACATTACAAACCAACAGGCTATGACCTCTCCCAACTATCTATATTCATTTTTAGAGCTTGGAAGTTGAATGCAAAGTACATTAAATAGCAATATTGTCTGCTGCAGTGTACTAATTGCAGACAGTACAATATTTCTTTAACCTTAAATGTGTCAGAATACCAGATAACATTTTTTGCATTAGATGTTTTATGCTCAACACCAGTGTTACTCAACCCTGTTCAACCAAAGAAACAAATAGTTGAAATACACTTTAATCGAAGTGGTGAAAAGTGGCAAAAACACAAAGAAGTAGCCTTTGAAGTAGGTTTAAAGAGGCAAAAATGGGTGAAAATTTAGAAAATAGTAAGAAAGTCGCAAAACTTTTCTGAGGCTTGACATTTATGTTTAAAACATTATTTTTGTAATATTCATATTTTCTGAGACTCTAAAATTGGGGTTTTTCATTATCTGCAATCTATAACCATCTACATTTCAAGAAATAAAGTCTTGAAATAACTCACTCTATTGTTGTTCCATTCCCATTGTTGTCAACAAGATTTCGAACCTAAAATTAATGGCACAATAAACTGCAGTTGCAATGAAGGGAATAATATTTGGGATAAGCATTTATGCAAGAATTGCCACCATAATAAGAAATAAAGTAAAAGAGACAAAAAGAAGAAAGAAAGGATGTTGGATGTTCACACTAAACATGCAGATTTTCAAACCTCTGTTCATGTTATATGAATTTTTCTTTAAACTGCTTAAAACAGTCCACAGTTCAAAAAATGAGCATGAGATCTTCATGAGACTTGGTGAAACAATGAGATGCTGAAACTAAGAATCTGTTTGAATGACATCTGCAGTTAAATAGAATTAAAATTAAAATAGTATTACTGACACGACAGTCTTTACTGAGCTGTTGTTGTGAATTCTTGTTATAATAGCAACTACACTTGTGAACACCAAAGCTGATTTTCATAGCACTGAGGATGTTCACAGATCTTCATCATAAACTGACATGAAATATAGCTTCCTCAGCTCCACACAAGCCTCACGACCAAATTTCTGTTTTAATTATTTAATGCTCTGTTTTTAAAAAGAGGCTTTTAGATTGTTTTTTTTTGCTCAGTAAAGTGAGCTCTTGAGCGGTGTTATAAGAAAGAAAGAACCCCAGGAGTCAGAGTGGACAGAGCTGAAACCCTCATTTAAACACATATATTTTTCCTCTAACAGAAGATTGTTTAACACCTATAGAACAATCTGAGAAAAGCTGCACCCGTACATCAGTTTCTCCAAGCTATATGTTTTAGTTTTGATATATCTGTCCTGGTTCTTCTGTCTAACAGGCTGCTAGACATTTTTTTGTGTGGAGGCGTGACGTTGCACCAGCGTGCATCGATTCTATTTTTAGCTCCTCTCATCTAAGAGGCAGGAGGTGCCAAGTGGAACAGCAATCCCAGAGTGTCACAGCGAGACGATCAGATCTATTTTTTATTATGCTGCATTTTTATGCAATAAAGACGAAGAGTGAAAGAAAAAAGTTATCTTTATTTAAGACTTCAAAAAAAGGTTTTAAAAGAACAAAAGTGGACCACCTTTTGTCTCACTGCCTCATCATAATTAGCTTTTTTAATTAAAACTACACATGAAGCAAATCTGGCATCAATTCACATGCATCATTTTTTTAATCAAACAGAACTGAGTTTCCAAAAGATTTGATGGAATGAATATTGATGAGGAGTGAAAAATTAGATGTTTGTTCATCAGAGTGAACAGCTGGTGGTGCTAATGCTCCACTCAGGTGTCACTACACAAATGAGAGGAGGTTGAACAAGATGTCCCAGTTGTGTAAACAACAGTCAAACCTCAAACATTTGAATGGATACTGAAATGTTTATGAATTCTCTGTTAAGAGCTCATTGGGACTTCTTAAACATCTTTTTTTTTTTATTAATTTGTTTCTTGAGTGGACTGTAAGCTTCACTGGACATGTTTGGTTCCACTGCACTTTTTCCAGATTTCTTAGAATCTCATAGTTTTCACCTCCAGCCCAAGCATTTTGTTATTTTCTCTCATTCTTATTCAAAAGAAATACTCCATACAAAGGTGTAAAACAAAAGCAGAAAAGTCAATAAATAGAGCAGTAAAGGGAAAAGGGAGAGAAGTTCTCGGGGCCACTCTGAGGTACCAGTTCTACAAGTCCAATGAGTTTATATTCACAGCATGACAGCCAAATATTACCCAAGGCTCATTTTTATGGCTACGCCAGAGGATTAGTTGCTTTACTCTTTTAGAAAGAAGTTGTCACACTGCAAAACCTGATATCTGAGCAAGTTATTATGTTTTATTTTTGGTAAAAATTGTCTTGTTATTCTTGTTATGAGCCACAGTCAACTGAAAAGTATAAAAAAAATGTTATTTCAAGTAATCTAGAGACAAAATGAGGTCTAGATTGCTTGTAACAAGACCAAAAAATCTACCAGCGGGGTAGGAAAAAGTTTCTTGTCAAGTTTCTGGAAGAAAGGGATCAGAGGGATTTCTTAGTACAAGAAACTTTTTTCTTGTCCCATTTGCAGTTTTTTTGACTTGTTCAGAGCAATTCAGGAATCATTTGTCACTTTAAATAACTTGAAATAAGACTTGTTGGTTGACGATATCTTATATCAAGAATAATCTATTTGAATGCTGAACTTTATAGAAGGAGATCAAAACATCAGACATCTTCTTGCACTAAAAACATTTAACTTCAATAATTCACATCAGTAGCTTGCAGCTGCCAAAACTGAAATGAGAAAAGTCATTGCACTTGAGAAAAAATTAATATACAAGGACTGTGGTGCTTGAGGAACCAAAAGTTCTCAGTCCAGGTTCTTTGTAACTGTCGTGTTCCCATCTTTGACCATAATGTGTTTTGTTTATCAATCTCCTGCAGGTTTGTAGCAACTAACGTGTTGCGTCTCAAACGTCTGGGGATCACACACGTTCTGAACGCTGCTGAGGGAAACTCCTTCATGCACGTCAATACCAACGCTGAGTCATACGCCGGCACAGGTATCATCTACCATGGTGTAGCAGCCAGTGACACCGACCACTTCGACATCAGTGTTTACTTTGAAGAGGCAGCAGACTTCATTGAAAAGGCCATGGCTTACAAGAATGGAAAAGGTCAGAGGACGGGAGTGATGGAGTAAACTGAAGCTTTATTGTGTTTTCACTAAGATGATGCGCAGGAATAGAAAAACAGTTTTGACCTTAAAGCAGCTCAAGTTTGTGTAAACAATGAAATGACATGTTGACCTCTATGGAGCTTTAAACTTTCATTTTACGTGTCAAAGAGTTGATCAAATATTTTCTGTTTGTTGATACTTTGCAATAACGGATGAATTATGCTATACTTATTTTTTTCAATTTTTGAAGCAATTTCATGACTCAAAACTATTTTTTTAAAGAATTTTCCTTTAAAAACTAAAGAATAAAATTGATTAACAAACTTTTCTTTTACGTTTCTCTGCAGGTAAAGTGTATGTCCATTGCAGGGAAGGCTACAGCCGCTCGCCTACTTTAGTCATAGCCTACTTGATGCTTCGCCAGAACATGGACGTTCACACTGCCCTCGCCATGGTGCGCCAGAAAAGAGAGATCGGACCAAACGATGGCTTCTTGCGGCAACTCTGCCGACTGAACCAGCGGCTGGCTGCCGAGGGGAGGTTCTGGGACAAATGAGACGGCCTGGACAGGATAGATAGACAAACAGTCTGTTTTGGAGAATGAAAGTGTGTGCTAAGACACATCAGTTGCTTTAATAGCCACAGATCTGTGAGGGAATGTTCAGGAAAGGGGAGTCATTGAGAATACATCTCATTCTCTGTTTTAAAGGCTGACAGCTTTGAGTGTATTTAAAGAATATAAATTATTCCATCTAATACACAATCTTTTACATACATTTGCAACATTTTGACCATGCTTTAACACAAGTAACACTTGTGACGTGCTGCTTGTACATTACCCAAGCACAGCATCCACAACTGTGTCAACATACTGTCACATAAGATCTATTTATAGACATACTTTTCATGTCATATACGGTTTGGTGTTTCATTCTGCACACTAGTCCACAGAACAATATCAAACTATGTTCAAATGTATGAAAAAACTGATGGAAGTGACACGCTCCTGATTACTGCCTTCTCATAACCATCGTGGACATTTAATTGTCTTGGCGCCGCGCACTGTCCTGGCACTCCCTCCCGCAAACACTGCCAAATCTCTCAGTCTCAGCCAGATATTGAGCGGACACTGTGATTTTTTTCTATTGAATCAGATTTTCAGAACAAAAGAAAACATGGGACATCTTTTTTTTGTCCAGTATGCCTGGTGTATTTGAGAAAACTGCCAAATCTTGTATCTGTAGTGCATTTCTGTCTAGAAGCCTGCCTCAGTAAGAATTGTAACACTGTTCTGGTGCTTTGTAGGAACATTGAAGGCTTATTTAAGATAAACTCAATCCTATGTTGTTGAAAAAGCAAAGCAAGAGATGATCATTACTTCAATTGTTGAAAGAAATGTCATTAGTCTACAAATTTAAACTAAACACTGCCAGACTATGACTTAACTCACAAACTCTTCACACTTATTGCACATCAGTGTGTTTACATTTGTGCCTGTCTGTCAGAGAACATGCATTGTTATTCATGCTTTTCACTGAATGTGTGATTTGTTGTATATTGGGTAGCACACCAATGTAGCTAAGTATAATGCTGATTCCCACTGCGCTTTATTGCGCGTGTACTGTTGATCACTGTGCTTCATCAGGCCTGTAGCTTGTGAATCATTACGTGTATTGCTGAGTAGCTGTGATTGGTCATGTCAGTCAGCTTTCATTGAGTCCCACAGATTATGGGACTGCTTATATAAAGTGCACTTTATCTAATGACACTTGTGATTGTTGTTGCTATTTTTCGTACATTCAGTAATAAACTGTAAATGAAACTGAGATTTGTTTGGGCTTTTTTTTTTTTTTTTGAAGTTGGAGCCATTCCCAACTGTCACTGAGCGCACGGTGGGGTACATGTTGACAGGTCTCCAGTCTGTCATAAGGAAGACATGTACAGACACCTGTCAAACGATAACGCAGGTGTCATAAGGCAAGCTCAGGAATGGACACCCCCCGTAGAGCAGAAGGGCAAAAGCTCACTTGATCTTGATTTTCTGATTGAACACAGACCATGAAAAAGGGGCCTCATGATACTTCTGACTTTTTGCGTATTAAGCAGGAGGTGTCAGAAAAGAGTTACCACAGGGGGTTGTTACGGTTCCTACTGTAAGGTTGGCATAGTATTGCCGGGGCCATTTCCTGTGTGCTCTGTGTTTGTTTATGCTTCCTCTTTCATTCCTCTACATACATTCCTCTTTCTATTTCATTTGTAAAAACATATATTTCAGCCATGCTTCACTTTTGTTTGTCTCTTTTAGACTCTGAGCACCAAAACCCCTTTCTCCTGATTGGCCAGCCTTCTTTAGGTCAGTTGGGTACAGCACTATGAGCAAACCTTGGTGTTTGAGGTCTGCCCTCTGAACGTGGTACCAGTCAACTTAAGAGATCCATGTGTAATGATCTCAAAACTTTGACATGTTTCATGAAGATCCCGTGCTATTTTTAGAATTGACTCTTCAGGACAGGTTGTAGATAGATTCATGGATTTCTGCAACACATGAATTTAAAGTGGTTTTAAAATCAGCACACGCTACATGTTAACATGCAGCATTACTCCTTTGTATCTGTGCTGAAGATGATAGGAATAAGATATGGGAAAGCACTCAACCCTCTCTTTAAAGAGTGATCAGTGGCTCTGACAGGGACCAGCAAAACAGGTGGCAACCAGTCAGGACATCAACACCTTCATGGGAGCAGAGAGAGGGAGAGAAAAGTGAGATGCATGATTACTTCTGGCTTTCTGCCTGACATGTAACACCCCCACCTATACCAGTCCAAACATGATGTGTGAAAAAACATCTGAAAGCTGCATGTAAATGATGCAGCCGGTGCAGCGGTCAACAACTCCTCCCACTATGTGAGCAAACACTGATTGAAGACTTATAAAAAAAGAAAACGCAGCATAGCTTAATATACTCATCTAGTGGAAACAACACAATCAAGTTTGTTGTCATGAACATTATGTTCTTATCTGACTTCTGAGGGACTTGGTTTACACTACCGCTGTGGTCAGTAATCACTTTGTCCTGTAGAGGGAGCAGTGGGATTATTGTTGTACAAGTTAGGGGATCATTGAAGGGTCACTGTTTAGGGATGCATTATGCATCTTCATCAGCCTTCAGTGTTGCAAAAAGGTAACCTGTAATGTATTTACACTCCTAACATGAGTATTTTAGCCTCTGTATAGAAATTTGAATGATTTTGGCGCATGGGTTAAAAGTACTTGAAATTAAGCACCTGCATCTGTACCTTACAATTATTAGAATAAACAAAGGGTTTAAAATACTACAGAAGTCCAACTCATGAAAACACCAATCTTTCATATATTTATACATTTAAAAAAAAAACTGACAGGGACTCCTTTACGGTGAATCAATGCATCAGAGTAACCTTCCAGGGAGTGGTGGGCAGATCGATTTAAAATATTGATATTGATACCAATATTGGTATCAGTATTGATCAATACTTGTGCGACGAGATAGATGCTTAAAATTATCAGTAAATTGCTGTTGTCATAAATATTTTCCCGTTTTTGTAATAGTTAATGCACTGGTTTGTGCAAACTGTGTGATCAAAATGATACATATAATGCATAAATATAATAATTTTTGGTGTCTATGAACATTGAAATTTAAATAGAAGCACTTCCAGATTTGAACATTTTTTATTTACTTTTTTCATGAACAAAAACACTAGTTTTAGTGGTTGTGTGTTGTTTTTCACTTCTTTCCTTACTGAAAAGTATCGGTATCAGTATTGATATCAGTGACACTGGCCCAGTATTTCCTTGGTATTGAATCGATGCCAAATTTGGAGTACCGCGCACCACTACTTCCAGTTGTGCAACCTCCATCCGCTTTATAACACTACACAAAATTACTGTTGGCTTTTGGTTTGGTGAGTTGTCCAGCCAGTGAGTCAAACATGATTTTCAGCTAAATAAAAACTGCGATTGAAGTTCTGGCACTGTGGGCAGGTGCTCAGTCCTGCTTGGAAAGGAGTTTGTTTTTCTCTTTACAAGCAATTCATGACTAATTTTTTATGAACTATTGTAAAATTATTCTTGTATTGACAATCTCAGATCATATTTACTACAATAAGACAATTTTCTTTAAATATAAGACAAGACAGATGTAAGATTCACTTACATCTGAAGAGGGGGCTTTGGACCCTGAGCAACAGTCTGTTTTTCTGACAGCCGAGCTGTCCCCTTTTCTTGAACTTTGACTTGTCTGGACAAATCCACTCAAGGCTTCAGTCATCCCTTGCGGTCGTCTTTCCAATAATATACTGCCAGCAACAACCTCCTGTGGCTTATCCTCGCCTGCTTGATAACATCAAGTCAGCAGTCTGATACGTCGTCTTTTCATGTTATTCTTTTTACATCTACATTCAGAAATCTCCTTGTTCTTGTATATACAAATAATTGTAAATCTTTCAAACTAAAAACTAAAAAAACAGTTTTGAGGACTTCCACACTGTCGTGTCTAAAAAAAGCAAATATGTACAGTTTGTAGTTCATTCATCACAGCCTAACAGACACCTTTCACTCGCTGCCTGGTGTGCTCCCCTTTAATTCCCTGTAAGCCTGCCAAAAGCCTGTTAATGATAAGTTCCTCCTACCGACTTCATGAATGTGCATGCATGCGTGCGTGTGTTTGTGTGTGTGTGTATGTGTGTGTATGTATACATTCCACAGATTTTTGAGGTCAACCTCCATTTTGGGGCCTCTCTTTTACTCTCAGCTTTCCCCCAAGTTATTTTTTCCCCTCCTCTACTTCTGTCCACTTTGCCCTCACCTTTATCCTCGCACATGCTCTCTCTTTTATCGTTTTGTTTTTGTCTGCCTGTTTTTCTTTTCATGCTTTTGCCTGTCACTCTCTTCATCCCTGTCCTTGTCTGACACATGGAGTTGACACAGGGCCATGTCTGTCAGGAGAGGAGGGTAACTCCCTTACATAACACCAGTCTGCATGAATGACCCCATGGGGGCAGGACAGACATGTGTTCTCAAATCTGTGTGTATGTGTGTTTGAGTAAGTCAGGTGGATATGTGTTTGAAAGCATGGCTACAACATGAGGACTTTGAAAACATGAGCATCTTTCACGCTTATGTTATATTTCTGTGTAACAACAAGATACACAGCAGAGTGTAATTTCTTTAAATGTAATTTTTAAGGACACAAAAGGAGGATAAACATCTAGGGACATTCATGTGCTTCCTGAAGCCTGTAACACAATAAGGATAATAACTTCTAAAGAAGTCCTGCCTCTTAAAAAGCAGAAAACCAGTCAGAACTTATGAGTTTGGGGCTGCTCCAGTGGTGGCCAATAAGATTAAAAGGAGGGACCAAGCCTCTGAACACACCCCTGCTAATTAAAGCTAATTCAATGTTCTAAACCACTGACTTATGATACCTTGGCAGAAAAAAAGAGATCTACAGCAAAGCTCTCTTACTGACTAGAAGTAAAACTGCACTGTCTTCCCCATATTTATGATGTGTTTCATTTATTTGTTGATGTTGTTTGTTTTCTGGGAGTGTTGCAAAAACTAAGCAGCTTACGAAGCACTGGATCAGAAACAAGAAATCCTGAAATAATAAAGCCACTAAAAGAAGATTTGAGGTTGTTTTATCTTCAAATTTAGGGCAACGTTCATCATTCCGACTTGTTGTTTGGGGAGTCTCGTGGACTGTCGTTTTCTTTTACAGCAAGAAGTGTGACTAAGAAGGCCACCTGGAGAGAAGCCCTGCTGTGTCCTGCTGCGAGCGGTGACTTCCTAAAGGCTCACGGCTTCTAAGAAACTGTCAGACGTGGACTTTGATTTAATAAGTGAGATTTAGAGCTCTCGCTGGATTTCTGATCAGCTAATCTGCAGCTGGTCTTGGCTTCATATTTGCAGTACAAACATGAGAGTGTGAAAACAAACCCTCCAAGTCTGTGAAAATGCACATTATGTATTATCAAATAAGAGAACAACAAAATATATTACCAAAATTATACAGATGTCAGAGGGAGACACTTATCAGACTTATGCTACTTAAAGGGACTATGAGGACTTTCTAAGTGATCTTCAAAAAGTCCCATCTCAAGATATGTGCCTGATCATACTCCCCAATTTAGAATGAGATTATCAGCTCTAAAATAGGTTATTACTAAATGCTAATTCCTAGCTCTCAGATCAGGACTGGATGGGTCAGATTGGACTGGATTGATTTACGGAAAGCCAAAGTCTCAATGCCAATGCCACGACATGATGATGTTTAGCGGTGAGAAGTGAGATCTGTGTTTTTCCTCTGCTAAAAAAACATTTCTTGGATATATTAAGTAACAACAGCAAACACTTGAGCTAGACTGTCTGATAGAAAAGGCACAGAGGAAAGCTAGCCGGCAGAATGATAGAGCATGAGGTGAAAGCTAAAACACAAACTAAAGGCTAAAACTCAGGCTAAAGCCTAAAATGCAAGCTAAAGGCTACAACATGTACCAGAGGGTAAAACATGATGTAAAGGTTGAAAAACGGGCTCCAGGCTGAAACACAAGCTAAAGATGAAAACATGGGCTAAAGGCAAAAATATGGGCTTAAGGCTTAAACATGGGCAAAAGACAAAAAAGAAAATGAATTCTCAGGTCTGTCAGAAACACTGTAAACCCTGTTGTGCTCTTTTTTTTTTTGCCAGGACATGAGGGCAATAAGATACTGAAGTCTCATTGATTTTTTCCCCCCTCCTGATTAAATGAAAAGCAACTGAGTAATAATGATAATAATAAAAATAGTTATAATGAATATTTAAAAAATGGGAAGAGATGCACAGTGGGTTTTATCACATTAAAAGCATTACATCAAGACAAATAGATTTCATCTGATGGATTACTATTTTCTCTAACCATCCCTGAACATGATAATAAACTTTATGTAATCAAATCATGTATGCTGTTATGATTCTTATGTAAGCACGAGTATGACCATGAGCATGTGCTTTTTGAATTTGCAAAATGGCCAAAAAATATCAGTAGTGTTATTAAATACAAATGGCATCTGAATATGCTGTTCTATTTTTAGGCCTCCCCAGGAGCACTTTTCATTTGTCTAAGGGGAAAAATCTGTACCACTGTACCACTGATGATTGATGTCACATTGGTGTCTGTCAATTTGGATCTGTGTAAGAGGGTTTGCTGTGCCTCTCCCCCCCTCCTGCCCACTTACACACACACATGCACATACACATGCACACACCACCCATGCTTGATCGGTACAAGCTGTGCCCTCGTGTGTTTTTTGGGTGGTGGGGTGAAAAGGGGGGGGGGTTGGATGAGGGCGTGGGTGAGCCATGAAGGATTGGTGCAAAGCAAAGCAGCACAGTGTTACATCATCCTCTCTATGACAACCCTTAAACGCATTTGATACGGACCCGCTTTTATGAGTCTCAGAGTTCTTAATTATTTAGTTTGGCTCCAAATTTAGCAGGAATGCCCCCTAGATTACCCATTCAGACCATGCATGAAAAGGATATTCAAAGGGCAGGGATCACTCCATTCAATCAAGCATTTTAATTACATGAAAGGAAACTAAAGAGTTTATGTAAGGGATTTGCATCTGATAGTTAGAGCTGTAAAAAGATAGCTGTAAATCTGAAATCGATGCCCTCTATCTTGAATCTCGCAAACTTTGTTATTTATTGAAAGGGAAAAAGATGCACGGCAAGTTTCAATACATTTTCTGACCTTGGCCTGGAATAAACAGTTGACAGTTTTTGTGATGTCATGCATTGGTATCTAAAGAGGAGCTCTGAAGCTGAACAACAGCGGTTGCTTTATTGTAAATGTTCACACAATCTCTTTTCTGTTGCCCTGTTGATGAAGACAAGGGCTGAGGCAGGGCTTGAGCCTCCTCACTAACAGCTACATTGTGGTTGCCTGTCAGTCAAGTCATTCACACCCTTGATTACAGATGAGAGTCAAGGGCTAAGAGCTGATGAGAACGGGTTCCTTCTTGTTTGAATATCAACACCATTTTGCCTGGTAGAGGTAGGGTCTGCAGAAATTTCCGTTACTTTTTGTAAACACAACATCCAAACTGGGTCCCTCCCTTCAGCCACAGCTATGTGAAAACACTCACCAGCCCAGCGAGCACCTGCAGCAATGCATTTCTACATGGAAGAGACCTAAGATTGTCCCTGTTAAAGTTGATATTTTATTTTTCAGAAAAATCCTGCAGTCTCTACCTTTAAAGATGGGGTATTGTGCTTGCCCATATTTCAAAACATGATCTTAAGTATCAATGCTGAATTTTTCTACTTAACGTGCACATTTTCAAACTTCTACATGTACATATTTTGTAGAAAGCTTTACATATAAGGAGCTCATACCTTGTTCATGAAACACTTGAGGGGTGGACCTCAAACACCAAGGTATACCCATGCTTACGACCTTTTGACAAACTTGGAGGAGAATGAAACACCTACATTTCAAAAAGTATGTACAAACAGCAAGGTGTACCCTGCAAATAAGAATCCTGACCACTTTGAAGGTGGGCCTCCCGCTGGTCGACACTGCAAATGTTGATGTGCTAACATACTAAATTCAGAAATGAACGTGATCAACATTGTACCACTACCAATTGAACATGAGCTTACTAGCTCACTGTGATTAAGAGCATGTGTGCACGCATGATGTAACAGCATCACGTTCTCAGAAGTGTGTGAGACATGAAGCTTGAATCACTGTTTGAGTCTCTGAGGCCCTTAAATAAGACTTCCCTTTACAAGACATGGCCACAGACCCAGGTAATAATTCATGTCTGTCCTTAGTTGAGATTGTTTTTTATTTATGTTAGTAACCAGAAGAGCAGAGACTTCCAGAAGCACATCAATTAGTTAACAGAGTACTATTTTGTGCTCCCAATTGATTAAATTAACATTCAAATTCTGGTTTAAATAAAAAATATATGAAGTTTCAACCAAATAGTTTTTGATTTGTTGCTCATGACATTTTGACTCCAGACCGACAGCTTCCTTTCAGGAAAAAAGACTAGGAATTATTATGTAACATGCAACATTGAAAATAAAAGTTGTGTTAATGTCTAATGTCATTTAAAAGTAAAATATAAAGCCCTTCTGGTTACAAAACATTTCCAGTGCCTTTTTGGCCAAGAGCCCCACCTCAATCAACATGCATCAGCCGTCCTCATGACAGTGTGCTGTGTGGATTGATGTAGATGACATTGGCATCTCCAAACTGGGTTGTGTAACAACTGTTGGGCACTCAAGACAACAGAAATCAGTGGGTACATGTTTCTGTTTGTGAAGCCTGAGGATTCTTCTTCATTTTGTGTTTGCATAAGTTTGATAATTAAGAACATCTGGTGACTTTGTAGCTGAAACAAAAATCAATGCTTTAGAAAAACAGTCCAAGTGGAGGTATTGTGGTTTATTGGGCTTATACTGCTTCCCTGGTACTGTTGCAGTTGCTTTACACAAATTACATCTCAAACAATCAAAATTTTTATCTCACTTGCGTTTTAGAAAACTCTTATTCCAGCCTCTGTTGGAAACACTTTGTTTTAGTTGTTTTCTCTTTAAGGCTCCCTGCTCCACAAACCCCCTTCCCTCTGATTGGTCAGCATTTTGGAGGCCTGTTGTTGCTTTGTGAAGACCTTTGAGTTTAAAGCTCTCCTCTCCAATCCAATGTGTACGGAACCACTTAGAAGATCCTCATGTGATGGCCTCATCATTTCTCAAGTCCTTTGAAAATGTTGTGCTATTTTTTTTAACAACAGTCTGTTTCCAGCAGTTAAGCTAGCTATTCTTTACTGCAGTCTGGAGCTACTGTTACAGCGCAAATTAGGGTGGATTAGATGACTACTGAAGGCCAGGAACTCTTTCTGCACCCATAAAAGTTTCCCTGCCAGTTTGGGATTTTGAAAAGACCAGGGGTTGCCGCTTGGTCTAGCCATGTCTTTTTATTAATAGTATAGCTGTTTTTTGTTTCCGTGAATTAGTAATCAATGTGCGAACAAAATCTGAAACAATATTTAATCATTAATTTAACTGTAGGTTTCTCCAAAATGGCTAAACTAAGGTTCTTGTTACCTTTGCCACTGCAATTTGGGTTAGCATCCAGCTGCTACAGTGGCTTTGTTGACTGTTCCTAGCTGTCAGTCACACACTTGTAATTTTTTAAGTACCTCACACATCCCCACTTTAAGAATACAGAACCGCCCCTTTAATGGCAGGTCAGGCAAGACATCAATGCTAATGTTGCTAAAAATTTCCTCAGCCCACTGGGAAAGTGTTTGTTCTGCCAGATGGCAAGTCCAGCCCTGGAGATGAGTTATGCAACTTTCAACAGAAAACGGCTCCAGGTTCATTTAGGTGAAAAACTAAATCATATGGTAACATTTTCAAAGGTTTTCCAAAGTCGAAAAGAGTTAGTTCTGGATTCTTAGGAAAAAGACAAAGTAGGCAAAGGAATTGATATCAAATAATTTTATCATGTTTAAAATGGATGTCACATCGCCACAAACACAAAAAGCTTTGAGCCATTGAGATGCCATTCTCTGATTGTGCCATGAATTATTTGTCACAGAAAAACAAGACAAACAACTGTGCCCATCACAAGCCCACAAACCAGCATCACAAAAATCGCACCATCAAACTGTCGTCCGCGGTGCTCTTATCCACTTTTCATTCAGCTTTACATTCAACACTGTGCTGTGCCAAAAAAATTATGGCTGCTTTGCTGACAAGAAATAGCCGACTGGCTGTGTGGGACCTTAAGTGACGACTCTCAGTTCTGTTCATCAGGGCCGTGTCCTACTGCAAAAAGCCACAGTGAAGGGGAGCTTCAGGGAGTGATGACCGAAAACAAGAGAGGACATAGGTGCCGTGAGAATTTTAGTGTGGGACTTGGGGGTCTTTAACCTTTCTTGTTCAAGGCACAATTTACGGGGTAATAAATAGAAATATGTAATTGCATATTTGTACTTTAAGATTTGAAGGGCTTGAAGAGGATTAAATCTCTCTTCAAAGCTTTTTTTAGGGGCACAAGAACCCTTGTTGAATTTTTTGCCCTTGATGGCTGTTTTTTATAGAGTTTTTGTATTCAAAGGCCAAACTCAATTCACCCCATCTCTTGTCCGCATGACACATCAGTCCTCTCTTGATTTGTCTGGCCAGAACACACAAAGAAGGAATAAATATCTGCCAGTGGATGATAAATACTCAAAGCATGACTTCATATTCCATGCTATCAATTCATAATTGACAATACAATGTAAGCTATTTCCAAACTTGTTTCTACATTGTCACAATGATGTTTTTTACAACCTGAAAAGACCCAGTAACCATAATTACCAAATTTCAAACTCTTTAACACACAATTTGAATTTTCTTTCTTTCAGTCTCTTTCATTCAGACTTGGAGAGACCTTGACCAGGAGCTCCAACAAAAATGTCCCAACAAAAAAATCAACAGACTGCTTGTTGGTTTCTGTTCCATATCTTTAACCACTGGTAGTTTGCCATGCCTGAGACTGATCATTTCTCTTATGTTACTCTGGCATGACGCAGTACAATGAGGTATGAATAGTTGTATAAATCTCTTTTTTTTTTGGTTTCTATTTTATGATTTTTGTTGTTTCTTTACTCGTTCCATTCTGCACGATGAGGCTTACTCCATCAAGAGAATATTACTGTCACAACATTGAGATTACTATATGGCAGATTTAAACATCACAAGACAGGCCCTGGTCTAAGGTCAGATTCATTTTGAGCATTACAAAGGCTAATACCATGATTTAAGTGCTGTGTTTTTTTTTTAGATTGACCTAGATCAGAGCTAAGAGCAGAGCCCAGCTAAGCAAGTGATACAGCCGAAGCAACTGTGGAGATCAAGGTTCAGGTTCATTCACCTTCAGTTCAGCTAACAGGATAGATGATTCAGTTTAACCTTGGATTTAAATTAAATGATACAACAGTTTACTCAAAGAGAGGACAACCACTAACAGAAGACATAAACTATAAAGCTAATGGCCTTGTGTTGGAGCTAATGTGCTAAGGTTTAAAGGACAATATGCTGACTCATCATAGAAGGAATATAGATGAGATAAATTTAAGGTTTCTTGAACTCGCATCAAATACAAAACATTTTTTTATTTAGTTCTGCTGAGAAGTCATGTATTCAATATGGTTGTGAGCTATTTAACTAGTAGCTGAAATGACACAGTGACACAGTGCATTTTAAAGTGCTAGCATACAGGCCAAAAGGGAAGTTATGGTGCCATGTTAAATTCTCAGTGTTCGTGTTTTGTTTTGTTAGCTAGCTAGCAGCTAACTTGTATGTTTTAGATATTCCAGATCTTTGAAAACTGTGTGCTTGGGATGATTTTTTTTCCATTCCTTTGCTTTGAGGGTTTAGTGGCTTAGGAAGAAGTGAGTCAGATTTGTGTTTGCTTTTTTTAAGCTATCACATACTACCGCTGTTGGGAGTACAAAAAATGGCGGAAAAATAAATTAAGCGGTCAAAGCTTGAGAAATAATTTCAAACAATTTCTCTCAAATCTACTATCTGATTGTGAACCAGGGTTTAACCTGTTTTAAGTTAGCTAATAAAAGTTACTAGTAGTTTCACAGCCAATTTTAAAGTGCTAGGATACGCACTGTAGAGCTAGCTTTGGTGCTATGGCTTACTGATACTGATTGCCCTTTACGCTAGCTCTCTTGGTGTCAGAATGTAAAAAAAAACACATTATGGACACAATACTCACAACTTTTGAATCAGTTAAATATCTAAATGTTGTTAGTTAGCCAGACTGAAGGTTTTGTGAACCATTGCCTTTCGGTGACATTTGAGCACTAGTTACCACTGCACCAACGATGGTCTAAAAGTGCATAAACAGCCATTTTCTCACAATAAAGCATTAACACAGGAAGACAGACATTCACTTACCAAGAAAATCAGATGCAAAGTAATAAAAGAATAATCTTAAAAAACAGCTTTTTTTCCCCTCTATCCAAAACAAAGTCACCTCATTTACATCGTTCAAAGTTTTCAATCCTCACACCACAAGTCTTGTAGAAACATAGGCCTACTATATATAAAAAAGGACTTGTCAGTAGCAGTTTGTTATACGTTCAAGGTTTTAACCCCACCCTGCAAACTCATCCACCCTAGAGTAAGCATAACAATAAAACACTTGGTGCACAACGAAAGCAACATCAACAACATCAAAAACAACATGAGTGTGACTTCACACCGTGTCTTTAATCGTACAATTTCAGTATTTTACATTCCACATGTGGACATATTCCTGCAGGGATTGTCATCTTTCTCCACCAAAGAGTGCTCATATGAGTTGGGGTAGGTTTCTGTGAGTGTGTGTGCGCATGGGGAGGGAAGAGGAAAGTGAACACTTAGAGGACAGGGTGAAACAAATAGAAAAGGGGATCTAGAGAGGAGCTTGGATGATAGCTGAAGGATCAGGAGCTCAAAAGGGAACACTGCAGGTAGAAATGGGGGTAAAAGTCGGGAAGGAAAGGGAAAAGAGTGGGGGGAAGGAAGGGTGCTGTCGACTAACAGATGTTTTCCCTGGGTAAGTAACAAAAGCAGTAGACAATTTGTGAAAAACAACTTGCACAAGAGCTAAACTTCTTAGTAGTGGTTGTTTTAGTTTCGTGCCACGCTGCAGTGGCAGAGCTTAGCATCAAGTTCACATTTTATTGTTTTGTAAACGCAATGTAAAAGTTTAATCTGAGAGCCAGAGAGCGAGAGAATACACAATTCTGTGGTCACTGTGCGGAAAAGCTTCTGTTTCTTTTTGTAGAGTGGAAAGTGATACAGGGTGGTGCAGCTCATCAGATTGGCCTCTTCATTAAATGTCAAAAGAGATCCTTTGTTGACGTCTGTGGCTCTTAAAACAGGAGTTACTTGAACCTGGCTTTGCTCAGTAAATAACCTCCTTATTGCACCACCCAGACTGTGTTCCAACCAGCAGAGCAAATCTTTATTTCTACACTGAAAAGATGTGTTTTTTCAGGACAGTAAGAAAATAATTAAGCTTCATGAGAAGAGAATGAAGCAAAGAATCCGCCAATGTAGTGTTCAGTGTCATTGCTTTGTTGCAGCGTGCTGAGTTGCAGCTGTCAAGGTTTTAGAGATGGTAAATGAAATCATCACCAAACCCCTGATTGAAAAATGACACTTCAAACAGATGTGATTTAAGCACTAGTTTGATTTGCCTGTTGCATGAACACAGCAGTATCACAGCTAGCAGTAATGTCCAGGTAAACGAATGGCTTCATGGTGAAAAGGATGGTCACTGACTATCGGTCTGTCTCTCTGCTAATGCTGGTGCAACTGATCATGGCTGAAGGCAGTGTGCTCTGTGGTGCTGGTGTGTTTTTTTTAAGAGAACAGGGGAGGAATTCTCCAGTGATCATTTGGCTGATAGAGAGAGTGAGAAGGAGAGAGAAGAAGAAGAGAGAGAGAGAGAGAGCGGCTGTGCTGCTGCCAGCTTAAATCCAACTTTTAATTCACTGAGCTACACGGACCTGATTCCCATAATGGGTGGAAAAAGAGGAGAAGTTTGAGGTACTTCATGTGCTAGTGATGTGGTTTCGAGGTATCGAAAAGGTGGGTACGCTATGAAGGTTAGTTGGTGATCATCACAAGGCAAACAAGCATCATAACGCGATATGAGGTCAAGTTGAAATAATGCTTAAATATAACTGTACATAGATTAATACTGAGTTCTGACCCCTCTGCTACATGACAGATCAGAAAAATATGTGATCAGATTTAAGCTGGCAGCAAAAAGTCAGTCGCTGATAGCTCTAATGCCACATACAATAACTGTAACATTTATATATATATATTATCTATGTCTATAAATATATGCTTCTGTATACTGTATAGTGTATATATGTATAACTACCTCTGTGAGGCACATTAGACTGTCAGGATTACTAAGCCAGTGGTTCCCTGTCTGAGCCATGACCTGGTTGCAGCATGGCTTTCATTCACAGTGAGCAAAGTACAAACACAGCAGGCCTGGGGGCGGCGGGTGTGAAGCTGTACTGCTTGATCATCCTATTGCTGTGTGTGTGCTGCTGCTGCTGTGTGTATATGTAAATGTGTAGTATGTATCCCTGTGTAATCAGCGCATATGGTTCTATTTAAATACCCTGCAACATAGACAAGTAAGAGTAGTAACACTGAGAGTGGCGGCACCTAAAGGCCATGTCACAGTCCCTGTTGGTTTCAACAGGTGATCAAGAGATGAAAAAACAGACTGTGAATGATTTCTGTGTGTATGTTGGATATTTTAGAATACCGTTAAGACTGCAAAGTCAGGTACAAACAAAAAGATGTCGGAGGGAAGGTAAAGGAGAGGGTTCAGGAGGTCTACTTAAGGATACAGACATTGTGGTTCTAGTGCAACGGAAAAAAACCTGATAGTTATTTGTAGTGGATGGCAATTTGGGATGTGGTTGGTGGAGCTTATTTCAGCCGTGTTGTAAATCTGGGATAGGACAGTCGCTCAAAATGTCTTTTAAATGGCTCTTGTCCATTTCTTCAGCGACAGTGAGGGAAGGATCTGGAGATGGACTAAAGGTGCGAGGGTCCTTTTAATTTGTGGCGGTTTGCTATCAGCTTGCTTTGAGTCACATCTCTCCCCGCCACAGTTGCACGCTCGTTGCTTCCTTCCCCTCAGGATGAGACCATATCCACAGGCGAATACTGCTAACACACTTGCTGTTTATTCACTTCCCAGTCACCACCCACATTAGTCCACTGACCTGACTCGATCAGGCCAAAATGGCTTCCACTGGAGTCCCAGCTTCCAGCTGTTGTTGTCCCCTGACAGTTCCTGTAAGTTCAATCGGCACACTGTAATGTCACATATTCACCCCTGCCCTCGTTGTCATTCCAGGTTCCTAAATAAAAATAAATCCAGAGTGACTGTTGGTCCCGCGTGATGAATGATCAAGATGAAAAACAGGAGAAAATGACAGTTGTCAGCTGTTGAGTGATGATCCATGGCCCATTGAAACACCTGCAGTATGCTGTTGAAGAAGCACACCCATTGGGTCCATGTTGGTGACTCATTTGTGCACTGTGTGAGTGTATTTATATATCCTTGCATGCATGTCAGTGTGTTGCAGACAGAGGGGCAGCTGCACTGAGATGAGAGGTGAGTGAGGTAGAATCTGTTGGTTTCAGGCTGGACTTGAAACAGGTTACAGGTGACAGCCAAGGCCTGCGGAGGTAAGTGACAACGTCCCCTCCTCCCACCACCACCACCACGACTGCCACCGCCATCTGCCAGTGTTGAACCTATCACAAGACAGCGAGGAGGTGAGGAGGCGGGGCTATGGTGTGAACGACAGGGCAGGGATCCAATGAGAAGAAGAACTCACATACACACATGGAGAAAGGAAGGATGGTACAGCCCTGTGGTTACGTATGGAGTAGGGAGAGATGAGCATGAGAAACTGAGGTAAACAACTGAATGGGTATGTCATATTTTTGTGTGTGTGTGTATGTGTTTGTGTTAGTGTGTTGTGTGCTATATGTACGTGTGTGAGGTAATGGAAAAAAGAGGTACTGTATGTGTCAGAGAGGTATTCTAGTAACAATAACTTTGTATACAGTATGTATACATATTAAATATTTATATATATAAATACTGTAAATATGTGTCTTGTTAGTGAAAATATGTAGCATTAGCAGCCTTCAAGTCATATTGCAACATGTGTTAGATTCGCAGAAATAAAATACAGTCGACCTAAAACTTGCCAAAGTGTTTCGTAATGAAACAAAGAAGTTTAAGCTCTTCTTAGTTTGCATTAAAAGTTTTTATGAATATAACAGTGCTTTCTCTCAGTGTATTAACCCCCTCCCTACTTCAGCTGTATGCATGAAAAATAGATGAGATTGGTATGCTAATATGCTAACATCATAGTGCTAACCTTAGCTAATTTTCTTAAACAACCATTTCTTTGACAATGGTTGACACCAGTTAGTCCAGTTAGCATTGTTGATTTTTGAGCGCTTGCCTGACACTTATGCTTTATGCTTTTGAAGAGGTTACAGACAATAAATATTTAATCCCAAAATATAAACTAAGAGGGGCTTCACTTGATGAGGTTTAGCTTGTTAGCAAAATGAAGTTAATAACAGTGGGTAAAATAAACTGCCTGGAATTTTCTTTCACAAATTTTAGAGTTTTTCAACTAAAATATGCACACAACTAGCATTAGTGACACTTTGAATACAGTCCAGTCAGGCTGCTTCTGGCCTATATTTTCAGCTAAACTGGACTAGCTGTCTGTTGGCAACAGCTTTGGTTTTCAGGTTGGATTCAATCTCCTCAATTAAAATTCTGCGCAAAAAATTTATTGAGCTCCATGATATGCTCAGAAGTGCCAATTGAACCATAAGACATGAAAAATATGTCTAAACATCCTTAAGGATACTAACAAATCAAGACTTTACTTCTTAGAAAGCACTGTAATATTTGTAACAACCTTTCAAGCTTTGATCAAAGATAAAATATATTTATAATGGACCTAAGATTCTTTGTAGTGTATTATAATGTATTCATCTTGCTATGGATATGGACTTCATTCAAAGGGCTCCCACTGTAACAACAGAGCAGAGGATCATGGGTAGCTGAGGAAACTATGGCTCCATGTTTCCTCACCAGGTAACCATTCACACAATACATTAGATAATACATTAAAGGAGGTATGAGGTAAGAGGGTGTGTTATAACTGTGTATATAATGTATCTTTAAGTATGTTTTGTTTATGTGTGTGTGTGTGCGTGTGTGTGTGTGTTTGAGACAAAAAGATGAAGAGGTCAGTGAATTAGGGAGGTAGGTTGACAAACACTCACAGGGCCCCTCGTTGGTGGACTAAGGGCTGGGCTGCATGTATAGATGGAGGAAGCTTTCATGAAGATGGAGATACATCGAATGAGAGGTGTGTATGGGTGTGTGTGTTTGTAAATGGAAGTGGGCAAGAATTGTTGTAGGAGCTTATGATCATGTCCCAGAGATTTCAAAGGTGACAGGTGAATGAATGCAGAGCAGAAACACACCAAGCCCCTCAGTTTGCATTGGTGTAGGACCAGAGTAGAGCTGTTTGTCTTCATGGGTGAGAGAACGGTTTATCATGGAAGTTTGTGTTTGCATATAGAGATAGTGGACGTTCATGGCAGTGTGTTTGGAGTTTGAACCTGTGTTTAACTAAAACTGTTCAGTGATTTGCACCATGTGTGTACCTCTCAGCATGATGAAAAAAAAAAAGCTGGGTAGTCACGGTTTCTTCTGGTGATGTCAGTATGCGTTTGCTGGTGACAGGTGGAGGGTCTTGTTGGTAGTTGAAAACGAAAAAACAAAAATCAAACAAACAGGGGAACAAAAAGTTTTTTTCTTTTTCACCTGCACTTCCTCTTAAAAAAAAAAAAAATCACAGACACATTTCTTTTTTCTTTCCCCCTGTGTCTATTGTTCTCTCAGAGGGTGTCACTGTCTCACCAAGTCACACATCCTGGTCCTCAAAGACCTCCAGGAAGAGCGGGGGAAAGAGTTCGTTGGGACACTCCACCTTCATATGGAGGAAGCGGCTGGCGTGGCAAGCTCCGATCATACGCAGGTCCGTCACCTTCATCAGCAGCTTGGGCCAGAAGTGGGGAATGTTGTGCTTGCGGTAGTTGATGTAGTGCTCGAATGCCAGCAGGTAGGCCTCTTGGCACTGCTCGATCTTCCCCACGCTAGTCAGCCCTGAACGGTCTGAATGAGGACAGATTAGACAGGGTTTTTCTCATTTATGATGCCTGACAGGTATAGACATTCACTCACAAAGACAAACTGGACCGATATGCTCTGTTAATTCCTCCAAAATGATGAACAACATCCACAGTAGCTGCTGTTGCTGTTATCTGTACTCCAAACATAGAAAAAACATTCTCAAGTGGTTGTAGACTTTCTGTTCTTACAAAAGCTGTGGCATTTTGAAGAATATTTTATAAATTATATGAACCTGTACAGTGTTCTGAGCTCAGAAGCAGTAGGGCCTTCAGTCATTATATTATTCATGAGTAAGTTATTAAATATTTTAGTCTGTTTTTGCCAGTGCCTGTATTCTAAGCTGGAGCAAAATGCTGCTGGGTGTAAATAGAAAAGGTGAATATCAGTGAAAGATTGTTTTTCAAAGTCAGCAATAGACCCTGAATTGAAGAATATTGTTAAGGAAACTTGATTTTGTGGTCACTTTGTGTGCACGCTCCTCACCTGAGCTCATGAGCAGCACCGCCTGCATAAGAGCCACCTCCGTGTCATCCAGGTTAAACTGAGCCAGGCTCTTTCCCAAATCAAAAATGGCGTCCGACACCACGCCCAGCCCGCCGTTCTTCAGCTGCTCACGTTTCACAGCCATCTCACCGTTCAGAGTCAGCGTTTCGCTTTCTGGGTCATAGCGAACGGCGGCGCGCAGTGACATGATTTCCATGCAGCAACCTTTCAGCAAGATGATCTGGTCTTCACAAGGCAGCTGGGAAAACAAAACAACCAAAAATGTGATAGGACTTAAACATTCAGTGAATTTAAAGTGAAAACTATGACATTCAAACTGTTTAAGAATATTTGGAAGTAGAATCAAACTGTTCCTGAGCTAAAACACTGCAGGTTGGGGAAAGCGCTCATTGCAGCTTGAGTCTGAAATGCTTCTTTTGAGCTTCAAAACTCACTACTTCATAAACTCCCTTTGCTCTAATTGGCTGAACTCCTGAAGGCCAACAACTCTGAGTAATAGGCAGACCTTGATGTTCGTGTCCTTCCTTGAGGGGATTTCTACAACATGTGAAGATGTATTGGTTTGAAAATCAGAAATCTTTTTTAGTATGAACATACAGTAAAATTACTTTGTATCCATGTTTGAATACCATCACATTAAACCATCACAAAAAACTCTCACTGACACTGCCACAGCGGTCAGGAAACGTTGATGTTTTTCTCCACTTTTTTTGCCACAACCCAAGAACTTCATGTGCTTCCTGCAGTAAAAGGCCATCCTTTTGTCAGCTAATCCCCCATCACTGGTTATGAAACTGGGAATCCTTTACAATATACATGACATGCTAGATAGTACTTGCACATGGATGATTTCTGAAGACAGAGGAGCAGCATGAGCAAGGCTGAGAAGGGCCAAGGTGGGAGGATGCTGGAGAGGTTTCATTAATATTTGGTGCAGAAACAGCTGAGAAAGGCTGCACTTCAGACATTCACTAGATAATACTACATGTACTAGTGGAGTCTGAAAAAATCTGTGTCCAAAATTGTGATCATACAATTCACCACTGTCTTCAGTGATGATGCAATTTCAGAATAAATACATTGTTATCTAAGTTCACTTCTTAGCATTAAGAACTGATTTTCATGCTGGGGACTGAAGAGAAACAGGGGGTGAGGTGAAAGTCAGGACACATTATGACTGCTCCTGAATCATCTGATAAAAGCTGTTAAAAGATCTTTTCATTCTGAAAGTGGAGTTTGTTTTACTTGTAAGAGTGTGACATGAACCTATTCTGAACAGGGTCAAAGTTTGCATCGGCTGATTTAACCAATAATACTTGAAAACAACTTTCCCTTGTGCAGCTTTTTAAAGTGTGTGAAAGGTTAAAGTAAAATTATGTTCACTTAAACTTGTTTTTCCAATCGCACTAAACATATATTGACAAATGATAACAGCTCTCAGCAGGAGCAAAGAGGTAGCCCCATAAGGCTGTATGTGAATCTTTCTATCATCACTGAAGACACAGGTTCCAAAACAACCAGTGAACATACCTCTGCAAACATGGGCAACTTCTTGGCAAAGTCAACAACACGCGTGATGGCGGGGGTCATGATCTTTGTGAACTCACTGAAGGCTTCCAGGTCCACCTTATCTCCTTCTGAAGTGGGCACAATTGGACCCTGGCCGATATCATCAGGCTGAAAAACAAACATGACAAATTAAGTGGAACCTTTCGGAACAGCAGGTAGCCACACCAAATAGCACCTTGTCATACAAAAACAGTTGTGGCAGTATTTGAAGGTAAAAGAGCCTCATTGTCAGCTTCACATTAAACCTCTCTGAATTTTTTTTAACATATTTCACAATTTCTCTAACACATGCTGGAGGTTTTACAATGTTTACCCATTTTACTGTTCGGTATGCTCAATCCAAAGTACAAGGCTGTGAAGTTTCTATAACAACAAAAAAAGATATCTCTGTCTCTCGCAGTACTATCACCTTGGACAAAATCCCCCCCCAACCATGAGCCACAGTCCTTAAAGAACCTTAACACATCACCAGGGACCAGTTGCTTGGTAACTGTCATCTGACGTCTGCTTAAAGATTTGCAGTGAACACACATGTATCTGCATGTGGCTGTGACTGCATGGGCGAGGACCGTGAATAAAAAGAAGTGCTGTCCCGATAATATGGTGAAAATCCTTCCTCATCATGTGTTCACATGGCTTTAAAAGTTGAACTAGATTCAACATCCAGCACAAGCTGAAAGAATGAGCTACTCAGAAGAAGAAAGTATGTGACACGAGAGTTACACCAAAAAACAGTCGTGACAAATATAAAAAAAAGCTAGCCTTCAGAGTGTTTCTGTGCTTTTTGTGCTGAATGTTCAAACCCAAAACTGCATTTATTCCTCTCAAGGACACAAAAACAAAGTCTTATAGGTACAAGCCCTTTCTGTTTTACTTGTTTGGCAGCCACTAAAAGAATGCAATAATACCAAATACATGGAACAGCATATAAAAACATTCTAAATATACTCTTAAAAGTTCAAATGACTTCCTATAACAGTACCTCTATAACTCTATCATATTTTAAAGAAGAAAACTGTTCTTACTGTTTTCGGTTTTATATTGTCACTCTAGTAGCCCTACATTATGTAGCTTAACATGACTTACAGCTACATAATGTTTTCACCCTGGTGTCATAGAAAACCCTTAATTCAACCTCTTTCTGAAATGCTTGAATCTCAGAACCAATTGTTTTGAGCAGCTGACAGACAGATTCAGGGATTTGTACATCTTATGACCATGCAGTGGTTCGAAAATCTGCACACGTTCAGTATGAATGTCCAGCATTGTTACTTTGTACATGCTCAAATATAGGGAGGCAAAAGACCCCCTCTTAAAGTCTTGATGTAATGCAATTTTTAGGCCCATTGCATTAGGCATCTAAAAAAAACTGAGGTTTTAAATGTTTTAGTGAGCAACATTGATTCATTTTCTCAATACATCATACATTAATAAATCAACACCTGGTATCTTGTGTTTTCAAAAACATGAATTTTAAGGCTGAGGCATGCATAACTCCTCCTGGAGCAAAAATGCCCACGGAAGGTCAAGGCTCTTGTCTCCCATCATTTCTTTCCATTCCTACATCACAGCAGTCAGCCTGAAGGCTCAAATATCCTCTAACTGAAAGCTCACCAAGAACTTGCGCTTCTGTTTCCAGCTGGAGCCCTGGGCGTTGGTGTTCCGGTGGGCATCGGTCACCATCCTGATCAGCTCCCACTCTGAGTTTGTTGGCTCTGGCCTTTTCTGCAGCGTCTTAACAATCTCTTCCCGCTTCCTTTTCAGACGGTTTTCTTCAATAAGACGCCGCTTGGCCACGCGCTTTGAGTCGTCCAACACCACTGAGAGGAATGAGAGGAAAGTTCATGAGTGGTGTTTAAGTGGATAGGAGATGAAGTATTTGTTTTTTTTCATTGTGGTCACATCAAATTTTAATTATTTCTTTGTTCAATGACATTTCTAATGACAAAGCCATTCAACTAGTGTGACAAAAAAAAGGAAGTGCACAAAGATAACTGTCAAAATGTGAGAGACTCATTCAAGATTTGGGAGTGCACTGGTTTGTCTTAATTAGCTGCTATTGTTCCTGTCTAACAATGCAATAAATAAATACCTCTATCATTTGTTCAAAGCACCCTGTTTTACAACCAATCACTGTGGAGGCTGAGTAGTACTTCTTGTCCATTTTAACTGGAACACTGTCTGCATGACTCATCCGCTGCATGCCTCTAATCACTGATCTCTGCTATTTGAACACTTGAATGCCACTCTCTGCTTCACCCAAATTTTAATTCATTACAAATTAGAACACTTGACCCTCTCATTTCCAAAATTAAAAAGGATCAGACATGTGACTGAGTTTGAATTAAGTCTTGATGTCCTAACAGAGGAACTGGTGAATGAAAAAATGTTCCTTCGTATTAAAAAAAAACGATAACAACTGAAGCTCCGTGACCTTTGAAACCTTCAGGGTATTGACGATGAGCCAGGGAGAATGTCGGATGATACCTAGAATATGAAGGGGATTTACAGGGAATTTTCTTTGCAGGGAGCTTATTTGTGTAGAGAAGTTCATCCAGACAAAATTACTTCCCCAAAATGCCAAATGTTGTATTAAGGGTCACAATGGTTGCAAAAATATACAGCATGGCAAGGATAAATGTGTGTGAGGACATTCTTAACTGCAGCAGAATACAACACAGGGTTTAAGCTTTACTGCTGCTTTAGAAAATGAAATTTAAGCCTTGTAATAAAAATGCAGTGAGACAGAAGTGGGGTCCAGATGTTATTAATTTGTGTCAGCGTCAAGTTTGCCAGAAATACATGAACTATTTCCTGTATCCACAGTGGCAGCTGCAGAACTAAACATAATTCATCTCTGGTATGAAATGTTGTTGAGGATAAGTATGTGCAGTAAGAGCAGAAATCAGTGATTGTAACCCCGACGACACATAATAGAGATGAATGAGCTCTATGATTTTTTCCAAATGAAAATGTTGTACATCTTTGGCTGGCAAGGTTTTAGAGGGTGAGAGTTTTGTATTTAAGGTTGCTGTTGTTTTGAAAAATCATTGGCAAACTCATTCAAGGACTGAGGTAAAAGAAGATGGATTTATATATATTTTTTGTAGCAATAGCTGACATAGTAATCGTGTGCTTGTTATAACTCACAGTCCATGGCCATGCCCACAGAGATGCACTTCTTAAAGCGGCACAGCTGGCACTGGTTGCGGGTGATCTTATCGATGACGCAGCAGCCTTCATATTTACAGGAATAAGCTGGGTGGAGGTTTTTCTGGATGGTCCTGCGGAAGAAGCCCTGCACAGAAGAGGAGGAACATTATGTAAATACCCCCAAGGAAAGATAAGAAAAAGGAGTTCAAATGTGCAAGTCAATAAATTACGGAAACAAAAGGGGCATTGAGTAAATTGAAGAATATACGCAGCTCACTAACGTCAAGATAAAACTCACAAATAATTCCTTCTTGTGTTCTGATTAACAGAAAATGAGTGAGGTGAATATCACAGGGAAGGCTGCTGATTGCATGACAAAATCCTCCTCTGCCCACAGAGGCTGAGAGATGAAGTGATGCATGACTGAACATCTCACAGTGACCACTTTTGTGCAGACTGTAGAATCTGCAGTCTGATGAGAATACCACGGAATGCTGTTTAACAAACACAAGACTGTAATGCCGAAATTTGGGGAAATTTTACGCAGATTGAGAAAAACTGCAAGCGGAACAAAAATAATTTAGTTGCAAACCTTCTCTGTATTAAGTATGCATTAGCAATGACATCTATCCATGTATAAAAATAATCCAGTGCAAGTAACAAGGAAAAATAAGTCAGCTTTGATTTGATCTATTTAAGGTTTGAGTGTGATTCGCTTCCTGTGTGAAGATGGCAGGATCATACACAAATGACAGAGGCCATTTTTTGAACTGCAGTTGCACTTGTGCATTGGACCCCAATTAAGTGGAAAATACCTCAGCAGAACCAAAGAACATGAAAATACCATCAAGTCACCACTACTCCCTGGAGAAGACCCTGTATCAGAAGCCAATTAAGGGGTTTGGAAAGACCCACCTGACTCCTCAACCTCAAACAAGAGTATACCCTTTTCTGTTTGGCTCAAGGTCAACCCGGATCAATAAGTACAAAAATCTGTTTAGAGAGCCAATGATTAGTTTGTTTAACCAGAAAACCTAAGTTAGGCACACTAATGGGGAAGGTTCACTAAGTGCGCTCTCCGCATTTGCAATCTTGTTAAGCCATTGCCTCTGTTCACCACTCTTCCTGCCAGGTTTGTAAATGGTTTCTCTTTTCGTCTCTCAGACGTCATTACAGATCCGGAATTAACAAATCCAGTCAGAGTCCAGAGTGTAATCTAGCTGATCATACCACGCATGGGTACATCAGATTAACTTGTTCCACATCAACCGGCCCTTCAATTAGAGGTTTCTTTTCACATCTATTGTTCAAATGCAGCCCCAAAGTAAAGCGGGTTATTACCTGATAGGCTGAGTTTTGTTTCCAGAACGGTACATAAAAGCTTTAATTCATTCCAACGTATAATTTAAGTAACTTAAGAATCAATACAATATGTCATTGTTTGAGTCCTAAACATATTCTGCTTTCAGTGTTGCAGTAACAACAGCTCTCTATTTGTATTTGACAAACATACTGCCAACCAAGAGAAAGCAAAGCAATCCACCAGAAAAACTTTAGTTTGGATGTTTCAAGGATTTTTGGAGCAATTCAAGGATTCAAGGTTGTTAATATTGAATGCTAATACATATTACTTGAGGTCGAACAAAAATTTGCTCCTAGGTCTTAGTCAAGAGGAAGGACAAGAATTCAATTCTGATCTGGTTTTCTATTTGGGGCTCCACAAGGATTTGCTCTACAGGCAAATCCACTGCCTCATCTCTACAGGCTCATTTACACAGAATCACAAATTTATCAACCTTTCCTGGATAAGCAGTATCTGGTGAAGGTTTATACAGGTTGTATTGACCATTGCAACCACTAGATGTCTTGGATCTCTACAGCTTGACAATATTTTTACTGAATATCTAATCATGGGCAAACAAGTATAGAAAACAACAACAATGTTTCTGTTTGACAATTTACCCTGAAACTCAGTCAGCTTTCCTTCTATCAGGATGTTGTTCTTGATACTGATCTTCACTTTAAGAATTATATCACACTACACACTTGTTACATCACATTACAATGACAGCTTTCTAGTGCTTCTGAAACTCTTCCCTCATTTGAGTTCCAAGTCAGTATGTTCTCATAAAAAGAGCGTGATAGCATATTTTTTTCGTCATGCCTTTAGAAGAGCGTCTATGATTTTGTTTGTTGCCGTGCCAGTGTGGATGTCCTTGTTAGTCTTGTCTTGTCTGCTTTACCCACCACTGTGCAACTTTTGGACTTGATTTTTAAGCATGTGTCCACTGACAAGAAAGTCTACTGCTAACTCTTTCCAGTGTCCCCAAAAACTGTGCAACACAATGCTACCTATGCCAGTTGAGAAAAAAAAGGAAGAAAACTGACTCATACTTCTAATAATCTTACAACTTGAAATACAAGAAATTCCTTCACCACTTACTTGCTTGAAATGCTAACGGCCCTGGTTTGTGTTGAACCTTTATCACTTTGCTTTTGGTTTACTTTTTTTTGGTGTCAAGGAAGTAGGAAATAAAATAGAAGAATCCAAACTCATCAAATTTGTACTGCTCTAGAAAACCAATTCAAAAGACAGTCATGCAATGGACATAGTATACATGGTAAAATCAAGTTACTATCATTTTCGTTGGTACCTTGCAGCCCTCGCAGGTGATGCAGCGGTAGTGGTAGCCAGTCGCCTTGTCCCCACACACAACGCATGGCTCGTCTTTCTCCAGGTAGCTGGGGATGTACCCTGGAACAGAAACACTAAGAGCTATAGGAGAGGAGGAGGAGGTTGAGAAGGAGGACAGGGTGGAATGAGAAAGGGGTGATCAATGAGTGCAAGCAAGAGCGTTCGGGTGGACAGTGAGGAGAGCAATGAGGTGACGGAAAGAATTCGGGCAAGAGGTGGAGGAGTGGAGGAGGAGGAGGGGGGCTGAGTGTTATCACAGGGGCTGCAACAAAGCTCCTTTGCATAGGGCCCCAAGAGACTGTGGTAGGGGATGGAGTTTTTACATTGCACACAAAAACATGATAACATGCCAGCTTATGAGGTCAGGTTTTAATCTCTCTTCATTTTTTATTATTTTTTTCCCCTCTGCCCATTGTTCATTTTAATTCACATCCAATAAGTATGTGATTGTATTATTCCTTGGCTCTGACTCTGACTTAAAGCTGTCGTGTTATTGCAAAAGATGTCTTTGTTTTATTGAACAAAGTCATGCATTTGCCACATTCACCAACATGCTAAAGCCCCACCTTCATAATACACCATGACCAAAATAAAGGAACCGTTAAACCAGTAATTCAGAATCTCACAGTCAGGAAAATAGAAGAGATTCCAAGTTTTTCTGGATTATGCTATACTTGGTTTTGTCTTTGTATAGTATAGTTTCTACCTACATTCATGACTGCTGTGAGAAACTGTGTTCAGAAGCAGTGTCATATCCATTGCCTTTAAATGCAGTGCCACCTGAAGGCTTGAGAAACAGCTGTCCAGTATAGTTTGTTTGGCTGAGATCCTCAAACCCTTTGCAATCTTACACTATGTGTGATAATTTTTTTGAAGTATCTTGATCTCTTGATCTCTCTACAGTGGATGTTCATTTTTTTCATTCACATTTTTAATAAACTTTTTTTACACAGTTTTTACTCTAATAAGCACCACAATCAAATTCATCAAATTCAAAACCCCCACTTCAGGTTGGGCCATGTCAACCTAGGTGAGCTAATCTGTGTTCCAACAAAGCCTCTGCATGAGAGTCATACAAAGGAAGAAAAGGGAGATTATCATAGAAATGAGACATAATGCAAAGCCTTGGGGAGCCAGCTATGGAGTGTCGAACCACACAGAACACCAACCAATTCTATCAGCACTTAATAAGACGTGTCTTTGTATCACTGTGTTCACTTGTTTGTTTGCAGATGGAAACAACACAAAGGGATGAAAAGAGAGGAAGATAAATCCATACCAGACATGCTCTTCACCGAACACTGGCTGTTCTTGCTCTTTCTCTTGGGCACATCTGGCCATCTGGCAGGAGACACAACAAGGTGGTGGGGGGGGGGAGAAAGAAAATATTACAGTGTGAAAGGGTGATAACATCATTGTTAAAAACATAACCCTTAGTGAGAAACAAAAAAATCACAAAAAATAAACTTTCTTAGAAGACATTTGCAAGAACGCCAACTTCCATTTGCTCACTTTCTCCTCTTGATAAAACACACTTCGACAGAGGAGCCTGGCAAAGAACCTGAGAAATGAGGCAGAACGGCCCTTGAGTGCAGAGCAAACCATCTTTTACCTTCCATGATCCATTACAAGTGAAACAGACTTCTCACTACACCAAAAACCAAACTCAAAAATCTCACTGTACCCTTATTGATTTATTAAGTGATAGTGAGCAAATTAGAGCCTTTGTCCACTGATGGTGTAATATCAGCCAGCAGTAACCTTGACCTCAATTTCAGATAGCATCTGATATAATACGTGTAATAATACAACTGAAACAGATGGCATTTCCACGGTGAAGATTCTGAAAGCTGAAAAAACTCTGAACTGCACTGGACTCAAACAGACACTGACAGCATTTGTGGACACAGACCCTTGGCGGTTCAGTAAATGCAGAAATCTTCATCTCATCTGATACAGTTTTGCTGAGCTGTTGTTAAAATTAATCATTAATGAGGTGTTTTAAAGAAAACTTTGAAATAAATCCAAGTATATTGATTGCCACAACAAAGCTTTGGTATATTGCACTATGATTTCAATAATATATTGCTCAGCTCTATAAATGCAATGTCTACAATTTCAATGTTGTTCTTTTAAATAACTTTTTTATTTGCTGGAAATAAAATGGCATCAAATGACATAAAAATCTAATCCAATCATTTGATTCAGTCAGCTGTGATTATGATGAATAATTTGAACAATGTGACTGATTGAGCCATTCAACTCAGCTCAGCTCCTAACAGTATCAAGTGGAGTTGAAGAGTAACTCATTTAACAGTTAAGAAAAAAACAGGCATCTCAGTCAGCACTGAGACCTCAAATGAACCTGACCCTTTGGCCCCCTCGTCTTATTGTGGTGTGCCCTCAAACGGGCTGTGGCCCCAAAGAGCCGAGCCGCAGGGAAGAGGGATTAAAATCTTACCCAAGGAAATGGGACGCACTTACATCATAATGTAAGCTTCATATCAAAAACATGTTAAAAAAACACAGGAGCAAATGATTTTTTTTCCAGACATCAATTTAAATAAAGGTTGTGCAGATTGGTTTTGCAGGAAGGTTGTGTTGAGAGATTCAAAGGAGCTATTTCAGAACCTAGGGGAAGGGTCAAAGAAGGAACCATTGTGATAAAGACGACTGCTGGGTTGCATCATTTTTCTCAGCCAGACAATGTTGTTTAAAAAAAGGCCGATGAGTGTAGCTTTCAGTAAATTTTGAACAATTTTTCTAAAACTCTGCAGCGATAATAAGCTTCTGCTGACCAGTGGCTGATTTGAGCTAAGTAGCTTCCTAGAGTGTTAGAACTAAGGAGGGCTGACTGAAAATTATAGTCTAAGGTTCAACGAGAATACAAAAGCAGCAATAGGAGTTAAGACAAATCCAATCCTGCAAAAAGAGCTTTAAGAAGTCTCCATTGAGAGCCTAACAGGAAAGAGGTTGATTTCCGACATTCTCTTTATTCTGTCTCAACTTTCTACATCCATTTTTGCTTTTCTCTTGATTGCTCCCATTTGAGGTAACGTTTTTGATGTTACAATTATGCAGAGATGACTTGAAGACTGGTTCGTACAGACAGACCTTGAAGGCAGGCAGTCTGTTTGAATGCAAATGAATGAATGAATCACTGGCAAAGATAACTCAAGTTCACATGTATACACGTCTGCACATGTTGGGAGCACACATCAGAATATAAATAATTCCTTCACTCATCCTTTCCAATTCTAATATTCTCTTTTTATCATCTTCCTCCTTCCTACAGTCTAGGATGGAGTCTGTACTTGCTACTGGCATAAGATTTGGATTACATCCTCTCTCACTCCCTTTTTTTTCAGTCTATCCCCAAGTCTGTTTGCCTCACACCCCTCCTTCTTCCCTTTACCCTCACCCCTCAATAAAATATTTCTCCCTCTCTCTCTGTCCCTCCCACTTTGGTTTCTCCTGGGCTTTGCCCTCTGACTGTTTCCTCAGCTTTCCATCTCTTCTCATTGTCAGTCCTGTCTTTTCTTCTCTCCTCTTCTCCCTAAACCTCTATCAGAGGTATTAGGTAATCTGGCTTTCCACCATCCTTCTACTCTCCCCTTTTCCCTCCATTCCTCTCTCTCTCTCTCTCTCTCTGGCTGTCAAATCTACTTTCCTCTTTGAAACTGAGAAAAAAGGAAAAAACCCTCTGACGTCTCTTGCTCTGTTCTTGCTGCTCTTCACGGTCCAGCTGACTTATTAATTTTATTGCTGTGCACATGGTCGGGCAGTAACACTGTGGGAAACTGTCTACTCTGGTTGTTGATCCTTATGAGGTGAGCAACCATAGGAAAAGATTCTGCACCTATTGGAAAAAAAAACAAGCTGAAAATTTTGAAACACAATTTACAAGGAGGAAGAGTTTGGTGTGCCCCCTGTCTTTCATAGGTGTCAATATTTGGAGCCAGGAGACAAAACAGCAAGAAGAAAACCTTGTGCACAATAAACTGAAAATGTGGTTTCTGCTTTATTAAGGTACAGGGACTTATTGACCACTGGGGGAGCAAAACAACCTGAAATAACATTATTACACTTTATTTTGGTCATGTGGGGAACTTTTGCCAAGTGACACATGAAAACAAATCCACAAGCTATTACTACAGTGAAAGTAATCACTTCACTTTTTGTGTTTCTCACTCTTTTGGTCTTCACCAACTCCCATTGGAAATAACAAGCTTGATTATTTGCACCAGTGACCGTCACACTCTGTTTACTTGAGGTTAAAAGTGAAGAACAAAAGGATGACTGAATATTTGAACTCTTCATACATTAACTTTATGAACTGTTGAAGAACTAATTACAAAGATTGTTGTTAGAGTGGGACATCTGACAGTTTGTTCTGTTCCCAACACTTTAGGGCTAATATTTTTGGTTTTGGAGATCATTAAACAGACTCCACAGTAAAAACACGAGACATCCCACTCTTTTAGCTTCCAAAAAACAAATTCTGGCAAGTCAAAACACAAACAGCTTCAAATTCTGCTTGCACCATATTGAGCCTGACAAACACTGACTTGAGACACAGTACTTTTGTCACTGTACTCGCCAGTAGCCTACTTCTGCAACAAATGTTGTAGTTGCAAAGACAGACACTGGAGCTCTAGTGTAAAGCTGCTTTCTGAAGGCATCAGTTGAAAGATCATATGCTGAAAAAGAAATGGGGGATGGGATACCAACAAAAGCTTTCTTGTCAACTGGAAAATTAGCTGAATTTTAAACAGCTACATATCATGACATATTCCAGCTATGTTTCCTGCCTGCTGAACTCACCATCATTAACATCTGCTCAAGGTTTAGCATAAGGCTGCTGCTTGGAGTTCCTCCCACCTCTTTTAAAGTCGACCATATTGAGAGAGAATCGTCAATCCATTGTTTCACAATCAATCGAAACACTGTGGAACAAAATTTGGGCAGTTATTTTGGCCAAATTATTGAATCGGGGCCACTTTCACAAGACGGATCACAGCGCAAAGGAGTGAAGGATGTCAAAAATGGAAACTGTTGGCATACAGGGCACTTGTAAGGATAATCACTTGGGTGAACTGGCATCACTGGAAACAGAGGTGAAGCAGTTGTGGCGCAATCATGCTCATGTTGACTACTATGCAAATATGAAAGTGGGTCTTTAAGATTTACTGTAAATCCCAAACTTAAGGGACAGAAAGGGGTATTGGAGTGTTTTGAATGTGCAACAGAAAGAGTGTTTGAATCTTATTAGACTCAAGCAGTCTTGGAATTCAGCAAGCACAAAGTCTTTTGTATCTCTATCTAGATTTATGCGAAGGAAAATCTCAGGCTGACTTGCTTACATGTTGCAAGAAGTAAAAAAATATATTAAAAACAAACAAAAAACTTTAAATACAATTTTTGGTCCATTCTTTGTACCCAAAAGGCTGGAGGTCTAAATTATACCTCAACATAAGACAAGCAGACAAACAGAGGACAGCATTTCCTGACTGGTATTTCTATTTATCTGCTTCCAGCATGTGGTGTATGACAAGGGTGTCAGCAGTCCTGCTTATCCCCCAACACAATTTAACAAACAAGTCAATGCACATAAAACAAACCAACCTGTTGATGCAGTATGGCTGTAATATATGCATGGTGGCCACTTTGATGAGATACCAGAAGAAGAGAACAAAAACCAGCCGCTCCTTCAGCTGTTTGAGCCTCCCAGCAATCAAGTGGGCTCAGTACACGTGTCCCATTCAGGCGAAAACACAAGGCTGTGCTCCAGTTAATGGGTTTGACAGTAGTTGAAGAAGTGAGTCTTCCAGAGTACACAAACCAGAGTGGCCAGCAGCAGCTCTTGTTGGTCTGCAGACCTTAAAAAAAGGTCCTTAAATCCCCCGCCATCGACAACCTCCTGGTGACCTGAGGTCTTACGTCGATTCCCAGAGAAGTACAGTAGTATCTGTCTGCTATGCTCAGTGGAGATATCTGAAGCTGTAGTAGCTCTCTCTCTCTTTATGACTTGCTTCTGGCAGGAATGGTTACTCTATTTATTTCCTTCTCTCCCCTCCCACTCTCTCTCCCTCCCTTCCTGCTGCTCTCGTCCAGCCTTTCCCCCCGCCTTCTTCCAGTCAGTGTTTGCATGCGTAGATCCTCCCTCAGTGACATTCTCTCTGTCATCACCAAACAAAACTTGCACGCTTTTGCTCCTTGTTCATAGCATTGCTTCTTTGTATTTTTTCTTGCCTGACTCCTTTCTACGTCTGCCACCCTCTCTGTTATTTCATTATCACCCTGTCACTTTCCTTTAACGAGTCATCTCTGTCTCTCTATGATTTGCTCTTTTTGTAACTCCCCTCAGGAAGTAACAAAAAAAAAAATTTGCCTCTCTAAATCCAAACTCACTTAAGCTTTAATGCTAACTTGATTACGTAACAGTGCACTGATGTGGTCCCCCCAGTATGGCTGAGTGAAGTCTTATGAGAACAAAGAGATGCTTTTTATCTCATCAATGAAATCAGGCTGCTGTATTATTTCTCCCGGCTCCAAATTCAATTACCCTCCCGTGAAAGCCACCATGAAGGCTGGAAACATTTGGAGCCGAGAGAAGAATAATTACTGATACCGTTCATCTCAAGGATAAAGGCTGCTGTGCACCATATAATACAAAATCTCATCTAAAATGAAAGTATCCCAGTAGAAGCTGGGGGTGTGGCTCAAAGCTGTGCTGGTTGCCTGCAGGGGGTGGCCAAAAAGAAGGCTAAAAATATAACATCAGCGCTCAAAGGAGAAAATTATTTTTGATTCATCCTACAGCAACTCATGTGTTACAGTTTTATTAAGCTTTGTTCAAATGTACTTCCTTTAAATGTTTCAAAATGAAAGCTGTCCATAAAAGACAGGGATTATTCCCTTTAAGCTCCCAGCAGACTTCCAATGTGACCTGACTGTAACGTACTGATGGATTAGCGCTGTGGAACAAACTTTGACCTTAGCCAAGACAACTTGTTAACATGATGGGTGAGGCTGAGACTGTGAATCCACTGTTAACTGCAAACAATGAAATTCCCATGTGTTAATGTAGAGCTGGTAAAATGATACCTCACTCACTCAAATATAAGTTAACCATCACCATTTTTTTCCAATAAGTTTAGCCATGATACATACTATGACACAGCTACTTTATTTTTGAATACAGTAGTTTGTGATGATTTGGTTTCCTCATAAAGGCTCTAGAAGTAATCTAGAGAGAGATATTACTGTCAACTCCCAAACTCGCCCTGCCTCGCACCTAAATGACAGCTAAGCTATAGATGGATAGATCTAATTATACTGGTTCCAACAGGTACTGACAATGCCATTTCACGTTTTAGTTGGATAACACTATATCATGAAAAACCTCAGCTTTTATAAGGGTGTAACTTTAAAAGATGTAAAAATATAAGAATTTACCAAAAAATGAAAAAATGTTTTTGCAAAGTAAACATTTATCCTGTGAGCATTACTTTAGGGTTTTTGTCATTGATATGTAAACAATCACTTCATAAAATCAGTATGGCTGACATTTAATGTATCGTCAGAAGGGACAAAAATTAATCAGAACTCCAATAGGACCAAGAACACATCCACATAAAACATGCTACAGTGCAGCATTCTTTCTAAGTACTGAGTCTGGCCGTCTTGGATTATCATCTTTATTAAAAAGGGCTGATTTTCCCCTGCATGATTGAAATTAAGCAATAAATGCAATCTTTCCTGAAACTTAATTTGACTGTTGTTAAGGGCTAATCAAATACAGATTTATAATGCATTTAGCTCGTGAAAGATGGGGGCGTTATTTGATGCACAGGATAGAAAATACTTCATGGAAATCTGGAGCAAAATCTTTTGATCTGATTGACTGCGTTAGGAAGAACTCTTAACTTGAACTTTTCCAGAAAAGAAATGGCAACTTAGAAATGTTTTTAAAAGGCTGGTGAAACGTAAAGCACCAGAGTAGCAGGATCCTTCTAGAGTACTGGGTAAGATTTCTGTGGTGAACAGAGAATGGATTGAAATGACTCATGTTCTTTTCTTCAATGTACTATTTATATGCCTGACTGTAAGAGCTGGTATGGCTAATTCATTTTAATGGAATATTACAATTTCACAGAGAAAGGCATGAACATTTCTACATTCAACATTCAAAAGCCATCACTGCTTCGGTTTGCTTGTGAATGTCTCTGTCTTAACTATATTTTGGCTTCAGAGGAAAACATGAAAGTAACCATTTGGTGGGAATCAGAGTTGGCTTTGTTAGCTTAAGTGCAAGGTCCCTATTCGCCACCATCTGCACAACACATTTGGTTTTGGAGATGTTCCAGATTTTGTCTGAAGTAAAGGTAGCAAACAACCTTCTTTTAGACATCATGTCTCAACAACAACCACTTCTAGATTAGTGGAGTGTAATAGCCACAACACAAGCTAGGGAAATTACACTTATATTTCTCAAACATGTTTTTTATCAGAACAATTAAATTCTGTTTGCTGCTTAATGTGCAGGATTTCAGGTGAGTTACCTTTTCCTGCTACGGTTAGAACCACTCATCAAAATATTCTTCCTGCAAAATGGCTTTATTTAGGGGTTTCCTGCCCTTCCACATGCTTGTGTAGGATGCCATAGCCATAGCACGAATCCCCTTTCTTTCATGTGCATTCATGGAAAGTAAAGGAAGGGAGAGCACCGCAAAGACCCCCAGGAGAACAGAAAATAGTAGACGTCAGTAACAATGCTTATGACACTGGTAAAATCAGCACAAAAAGGTTCCCTGAGGTGAAGGTGGTTTGCAGGACTGTTTGCAGCATCAAAAGGAGTCCACTTTGCTATTTGCCAGTCCGTGTAGATGTCAGCTCATAAGGCAGACAACGTTCTATTGGCCAAGATAGACTTTGTTGCTTGCTTGAACCAATACTCAGCGCACTCCTAATTTGAGAAAAGGGTGTGATGTTAGTTCTGCCTCTCCAACAGTAAGATCATTTTAAAACATATTTTGGCTCCAATATCAGGATGAAATATGAGAACGCCTTTTGCAATGGTATTTTGGTTTCATCTCTTTCAGTGGGAGGAGGGGTTTACTCGTGTACGTATACATTCAATAGAGAACTGAAAGTGAAGGAAGTCTTCAACCAGGATGATCTCAATGGGACATTCTACGACTCTCATTCACCTCAGCTAAACTTCCCGCTTTGCCTCATGAAGAGGTAATGACCTCACTGCTGTGTCATCTTAATTACAGATCCTGAGTGTAGATCCCATTACAGGTTTTCTGTGTTTGCACACCAAGTGCAACTTGAAAGCCCCAGCTTTCTCTTTCTGTGACGGCTAAAGGATGAATGCCGTCTGTAATCCCCAACCACCTGCCTAGTCTTACCGACGTGAAGGGACAGTCTTTCTGTCTGGCACCGCAGCAAAGTTTCTCTTAGTGTCTTCCAAACAGGCTGACACACTGGCATTCAAGATCAAACAAGTGAATGCTGTTCTGTTTGTGAATGAAGGGTCAGGATTTTTGGTGCTGAAGCAAGAGCACAGGGACAATGAAAGCAAAGCAAAAATGTGTGCAGTTACTTGAGAAAGCTCTATTGGTTACAGGGCACACATGCTCTCATGTGATTGACTCCCACTCTTAAATTAAATGACAAGCTGGCATTACAATTAGCTGAATGGAGCTCCTGCCTGGAGCCATGACATTGTTATGTCACACTCTGACATGGCGCCAGGAGTTAGCTTGGAATTAGCTGTAAGGTGCTTGGCTGTCCCTTGTAGACCTGAGGGCACTACTAATGATTCCTGGTATGAAGATGAAGTCCCAAAGCACAGTAAAGACAATTTTTGGTATACGTTTGCTTGCTTGCAGACAATGTGTTGGTTAAAACCCTTACACTGACCTATGTTGGTCCAAGATCAGGGTTAACTAAGTTGTTCTTCGAGCTGACAACCAGATGATCTGACCTCTTCACTACCAACATGGCTTCCCTGACACTTCAAACCAATTCTTAATATTAGAGGTGAGTTGTTGTTGGGTTTCAGAGTCATCCCTGTAGGTTTGTATGGCTAGAAATTTCAGTTATTGGTTCAATGATGCTACATTAGTACAAAGGACACCTGAGTCACCACTTCTTTTCAGTGTCAGCACTTTGTTATGATTTGCAATGAGCAAAGGGATGTAATCAAGACCCAGATTTCTATTTTCTGATACATCCCAAAATGACTGATAGCTTCTTACAGGTAATGGGTCTCTGGATGACACGTTGGTGAGTGCACACTGCTCTCAAAAACAGACAGGTTGCTGGAAGACAATCAAAGACTGCTCAAAAATGAGAGTCTTTTCCAATTTTGTCAGTAAAGGCAGTTGCTGGGGTCAACAGCTGTTGGTTGATACATGAAAGGAAGTCCTCATGAATGCATCCAAGATTATTTTTTTCACATAGAGATAAAATATACAATATTTAAAGAAAACCTGTAGTGAAAGACTTTTCAAAATGTGCTCTAAGTCATCAGTCAAAAGGGTCGCTTGTCTTAACAGACACAGTTAATGAGTGCAACCACAGTGAAAGTACATTTGTCCTGTCATTGGTAGCATTGGTACTAGACTGCTTTAAGGGGAAATGCCCATTGTACGTGCGCATGGCAGTCACAGAAAGAAACTATGTAATGTTAATATAGAGCAAGAGTTAGGAAATATTTGATAAATGTTTGATGTTTTGCAGATGATAACCTCCTTTTTTGGGTGATCAAAAAATTCCTGTCGCCCCAGTGATATGATGTTTGATAAATATTTAGGCCAGCATTAACAAAACAGCAACAGCTCATGAAGACTGAACCAACAGTGAAATCCTATTTTTCTATTCCCCTTCAAGTAGCTTATAACATTAAATGAATGAGGCATTCTGCAGCTTTTGCAGTGTTACACAACAAATCTGCGATAAAATGTATTAAAAATGCTTACTTTATGCTTTGGTAAGCATTGGAAAACACTAAGCATACACTTAAGTCAAGAATCCCTCCATAGTCTGCCTATAAGCCAGACTCTCAAAAGAGGTCGAAAGGACTTTAGGAATTAAAACAAGACCTGTTTGTGACTGCTTGTGCCGCCTCAGCTAACAACTCAATGTAAATCTACAGGAGGGTTACCAAAGGACAAGGTCCTACTAGGGAAGAAAGAATGGTCCTTTTGAAAAAGGTTTGAGAAGGGATAAAGTCTAGAGAGCCTTGCCATTCCTGGTGTGCTGGTTGCATTCTTAGCAGACAAAAAAAAGACATTTTCAGCGCAAAATGAAAGAGCAGAAAGTGAACATTTCATAATGTTTCCACATAATGTCTTTCAAGGTATCAGCAATCCGCCTGCATTTTTTGAATCTACTGACAAAATAATGTAGATTTCATAGATATTGTTAGACATCTTTGGGGATGATCTGCTTGGATGAGTCAAGACCGTATACTGAATGGTGGACATTTTTGAAATTTGACTTTGAGTTTATCTTGAAGTTGATCGAGTAAACTGGCTGGCCACTCTAAAAACAGTGGCATCACGCCAACCAGATGGCCCAGACCCCTCATAATGACTAGTTTTGCACATCTCTTAGTCCTAACATAACCAAAATATATGAGTTATGAAAAAGAGCATTGTCCTGAATTGACAGAGTTTCTGAGTAGATGAACTCTTTAAGTACAGATGAAGTTGTTATATAAGATGGCTTTGATATCCGTGTGGATTCTCATAATGGTAGCTTCAGTATTCTCATTATCTTGTTACGGGAGTTAATTGGATTCTCAGACTTAAAACAAACCTGTTCACTTTTTCAACCTCTAGCCTAGTCCTGGCCTATCACATCCTGGTTGGCTCTATATAACAGTAATTAAATTGACTCTCATAAAGCTGTTTTCTTGTAGGTCTGCTCTTTTGTGAGATTCATTGGTCAACTAATTTCTGATGTAAATCTTTGCATGCTTTTGAAGTATCTTCAAGATAGCAGTTGAAAACACGTGAGCATTCTGTGCCAAAAATAAAGGTGCTTTTGAGGTTTGGGTCATAAACTGAAATGCATCAAGAACATACCACTGGAAACCAGCAATTATCCTTTTTTGCAAAGGACTTCTCTCTGTTCTGTTCAGGACTGTTGTGATGTAAGGTTGGCCCCTGTCGTGATTCAGGGCAGCTAAATTGCACAGTATGAAGTATTTTTTCCTCATCTCTTATTCCTTTTTTTTTATAAAATCAAAGTGGTATCCTACAGGGAAAAGTATGTTTTCATTCCTCTCAAAGTTCGCAGATTTTCTCTCAATAATTTTCTGTCTTTCCCTGCCAAGCTGGGCAGTTGCACAACTAACTTCTACTAAATTTAGTCCTTTTTAACATTGACAATCTTGTGTTACCTGACTTCTCAGCAGAAAGGCTGCAATGTAGCATCTACAAGAAAGGCAGTACATGTTGGGTATGAGAAACATGTCTTCAAGGGATAATTTATGGCCAATTTCCATCAATGGGAACATTCAATTATTTTAATTAAAGTCAACTTTTCATTTTTTGAGTGAGCTAGAAAGAAGCTTGCTGGGTCAAACCTTAAAATTCAATGTCCACTGTGCATATGTAATTATTAGATACACAAGAAGGTACACTCAATATATAACCAGTATGACAGTCACTTTATGAATAACAGACAAGTTCAGAAAGCTGACACCAAGTCATTCAACGTCTTCACACTTCACAATTCTGACATGCACACCTACACTAAAATCTATTTTTGAATTCTTTGCCCCAGGTTATGTAAAGTTTACACCAACATGTGTGTATGTGTGTGTGTGTGTCTGTTTGTCTGTGTGTGTATGAAAGCTCCATGACTCAGGCACTAGAGAGGGGAGGGGTCAATGTATGAGGCTGCACTTGCACGTGTATGCCCAATGACACAGTTAGAAACGCACAGACAGACAGGCACACAAACACTCACATACATGCGCATGCGCACAAACACAAAGCGACAATCCCCTGTTGTTGCCACATTTTGCTGCAGCCTGATCTGTCCTTTGCTTTCTGTTGGCTCCAGCTGCCCTCAGTGCTCCTAATCCAGCTTGCTTCACTTCATTAATCCTCACACAGAGACACAGAAACGGACACAGACACAGACAGGCACACACACAGCTGTAAACTCTAAGTGTTAACATAGCATTGTGCATCTCTAAATTCAACAACCACAGCTGACCTGCCCTCATAAAGATACACACACACATGCTATTGGCAACCATCCAAACCAGAGCTGCTGAGGCTTAATTACCTCCCCAGGTATCTGCCACTCTACCTCTGTGCTCGTTAGCTTTCACACTACCAACATGAGAAGAGCCTTGGGGATGTCTTTGCCGAAATCCAAAAAGTTTGGCTGGATGGATGTGGAAGGTGAAAGGTCATTGGGTCAATATCTATAGATTTCCATCTTTGCCCTTGGCTTGGAGAAAATGAAATTCAGCACACCAACAAAAAGTACTGTGATATATACGAAAACTATATACTTGCTTTTTGGCTAAAAAGAAACACCGCCAACCAGAAAAGTGACCTCGAGCTATTCTTAAGCTTATTGATTAAACACATAGAATATTAGAAACATTTCCAAAAGAATTCTGAGAGGCATCCTAGTGATATAGAGACATATTATGGTATCAAATCATGTTAGTGATACAGTTAATTAATTACCCATTGGTGGGTAAATGTGAGTCTTCAATTGCTACCACAAGTAAAATGATGATGCATTGAGACTTCATCAGTGAAACACTTAACAATTCAAAATATATATTACAAAAAGACATTTGATGAGGTATCTCAATCAAATTTGTTCTCTGTACTCAGTGATAATTAAGTTTTCATCAGATTGCTTTTTGTTTATCAAGTACCCTGTTGATATAAGAGGTATTGTTAAATGAATCCTTTAAAAATGGCTACTCCTCAAGAAAAGGCACAATACATGTTATCAGATACAAAGACCCAGCAAAACTCCAGGGTGATGTTTGAGATACTGTGTATCAAACAAAGATACATCCCTGATTTAGAGCAAAGGATCACTGATACCACCATTGATGGGGCCTATGCTGGCATAACATGGCAAGAAATCAAGTGATGTGACTAATGGTGCCCATATAGTTTTGTACTAAATTAGTTAAAAATTTTCAATATCTACTCCTCATTTTGTAACAATTTCCTTTTAATTTAATTGTTCAGTTGCTTTCGAAATCCTTTTTTTTAATTGTAAGTAGACTTCATGAACACCCTATATGCGTGTTACTGCAGTTACAATGAACATGAAAGCACAAAAATGAAAACAGAGCTCTGGAATGATAGTTGTATTGATTGATTAGTTCATTGATTGGTATATAGGGTTTCTATTTGCAAAATCACACTAAAAACAGTGTTCTTCTCTATCAGTTCCTTCATTCTGCCTGACAACTCCCTCTCCTTTTTAATCATGTTTCTTCTTTTCTGCATGTCACTGAGGAATCAGTTTACTGACAAATGCCTCCATCATCCTTTTATTAAAATTCATCTCTCTTTTGTGTCAAAATGTGTTAACGTTGAATGATGAGCTTTGTTCTTGTTTGTGAGGACTGAAATGATTTAAGGTTGTGTTGCTGCACCTCTGCATTGGCACATACTTTCATTCATCCATCAATCTAACCGTCTATGCCTGCAGCTATTCTTCCTCCTGTCAAATCCACCGTTATCTTTGCTTTCCTTTCATGTTTACATCAAAGACTAGAATACACACACACATTCATGCAGATGTGCAATCCATCACAATTCGGTCAACAGACACACACCCACACACCCACACACGTTCGTCCTGTCTCACCCTTTCTCATCTCCCTCTGATGAGTTGCTATCCTGCTTGTTGGACATTGGCTCCATGATGCCTCAGTCTTGTCCAGCAGCCAATCACAGGACAACGAGGCGGCCGTAGACTTTGCCAGCCTGCTCAGCATTCGCTGGCAGCCCCTTCAGTATACAGCCATCTGAGGATCTGGCAAGTTATTGGCTGGGAAGAGCACAGTGGGTGGGACATCAGTGAAAGCAAAAGGAAGCTGGAGGGGGACAGAGAAAAAACAGAAACAGACAAGTAGGTACCATGAAATATTGAATTACATCCAAAACAAAAACACAATCATAAAGTGTTTGACATTTTGACATGTTTTTGTCATTGTGTCTTTACAGCTAATTATGACATTCCTATTCTTCTCTGACAGTCTCTTACAAAATCGTTGGGGTTTGCAGTTTTAGACACATTCTTGATGTATTCTGTGCATTTTTCACGTTTGAAGTTTGAAATTATTTCAGCTGTCAGCTGACTGGAGAAAGGCTGCATTTCTAACCAAACACATGTTGTCTAACAGTTTAAACCATTACTTTAATTTCTTTGAGTTTAATGAATGAAACTTAAAGATTTTCATCTCAGGGCTCTAGAGTGGGCTGTAAAAAATACCAAAAATTATGAAAAATGTGCATGTACACAAATCACAAATGTGCGACATTATCCTGGTAACCTATCAAAGTCTAAACCACAACTCTGGATCAATTAGTTTCGTACCAATAGAAAGTGCTTTTAACAAGCAAAAGGATTGCTTTCGATTGCCACAGGAAATTAATTAACCTCAAGTTTAAGTCACACCACTCCACATATCAGTCCCTCTGATCCTCCTAACTCTTTTTTTTCCAATTACATTATTGACAGAGACTTCACCGTGACAATGAAGGCTCAGTGTTGTGTCCACTGTTTACCCACGACCAGCCTGCATCTATTAGGGGAAACAGGCTGCAGCTAATTTACTATAAGCTACTTACAAGTCCTCTGAATGGAATTCAGGATAAATTGTTCCCCACAATTTCTGTTTCTGTCTACCTTTTATATTCTCTTTTTCCCCTAAAACTTTCCGTCATAATCAGAACAGAAAAACACATTAGAGTGTCTCTGCTAGGTGGTTGTGGGGGACTGACAGAGGATTGGGTTGAATACCTCTATTTCAGCTAATTCTGTTCTGTACATGTGCATGTTGTATTTTACTATCAATATGATTAATTTCTGTTATTTAACATCAAACTACATCACACACTAGAAATCTTGGTCATGGGTAATTGAAAGTTCATTTGCCTTACTGACTCCGAGCCCCACTGGTGGTTTTAGACATCACAATTGGCTCCATAGGAATAATCAATATCGCTGATGATGAGTTACATTGATTTTGTTAGAAGCTCATATGGAAGCATCAATATTAATTTCAGTTTGTTTCATAACCAGAATAGAAACATGACAAGAGATTCTAGATTGTTTTTGCCGCCACAATGATCTCTAATCAAAATTAAAAGGTCACAATTGACAAGATTATTTCAAGGGAAGTATTCCCTGCTTATACTTTTCCTCCAAGGTCAAAGTCTAAATTAATTGTTGGATCTGTTGAAGAGTTGAAAAGTCGGACAGGTTTGAGAGCCATCTCTCAGTAAATATCAGAAAACATTAACATCAACACTTCTTTTATCTCTGATAGACCATGTTATAACGCTGTCCCCTGTGGTTAACTGATATTACAGGCTGACAGATATCAAGCTGGGCTCTTTTTCTGTGATGACTGACAGGCTCTCGTGATGACTAAGTTGTGACTGCCTAGGTTTAAAAATAAAAGTCATGAATCACAATTAATGGTGTCATGCTTCTGCGACTGGAGGCTGAAGGGTGGATTATCCTTTCTGCATAGTGGCAGGCTGCCAGAGATTAAAATATTAATTTCTATTCCTAATTTGGGTCAGGACTGCTGATCCTTTTGGAGAGCTGCTACATGTTTAATTGAATATGATCACTCATTGTAACTGTGAAACTAAAATTCATACTTCAGATATTTCATGTCATTAATGGCCATAACCACAACTCAAACACTGTGACACCACAGGTATGAACACATTAGCATGCGAGGTGTAGAGAGTGCCAGATGAGGGCACCAGAGCCACCATAACACCAGTGGTGTGGATGTACATGTGACCTGAGCTGACCTGCTTCCTTCACAGGGACGGGTTGTTCTCGCATCATGAGGTGTGACCAGAAAACTAGAGCACTGTTGTTTATGCACAGTGGCTGTTTACTTCAATTTATACACTTTTCTTGATATAGACACAGAGGTGATCATGTGTTTTATACTTAAAAACAGTTCTGCCACATTGCCATTAAAGAACTGTGATATGAATAAAGCTATTATATCTCAAAGGGAGAGGATACCAGTTCACTTGCTTGAAATAGTTTCTAACACAAACCCACCTAGGTTTATGGATCACTTTTTGCTGTTCATGTGCCACTTCTAGATTTAATTTCATGGTTTTCTTTTACTCAAAAAATATTGTAATTAAAAGCAATGACCTTGATTCAATAAAACAAAATTCAAGAGAATATTTTTGCTTGAAAAACTTTGCCCTGGTTTGGGAGGCTGCTACTAACAACTCTTTCAATGAAAGCACAATTTAAAGATTTATTTTACAGTTCTTGATTTTTTCAGTCACTCACCTGCATCCTACTCTTGTGCCATTTTGATAAACTCTTGATTTACAAAACACTATAAAAATCCCTCTAAATCACCTGCAAGAAGCTGCAAAAACTTTTCTCACTCACGGTATTATCTCAAAATATTCACAGATCTGAAGTTCTGTGGCAGAAGTGTTTGCTATGTAAGAGAACAAAAGTAGCTCGACAATTCGTTTTATCTGGTCCTTTTGACAATTGAGCGGAAAAAAGCCACAGCAAACCAACATTTGTTATTTTAAATCTGATACTTTCAGTGTAGCCTCTGATTGAACCCAATAAATGTGGGAAAAACAGCTAAGCTCCACTTCTGCAGATGTGTCAGTAGATGGCATCAGAGTGTGAGAGATCAGAGGGGCCAAGTAACACCAATCCAATGAGAGAGGGATCTGATGTTGAAGATTTGATTGGCCAGACGAAACAATTGTTATAATTCGAGGAGGAGTGGTTAAGGGACCTTGAGTTATTAAAAAGAGGGGCACTTCTAATAAGTCACATTTAATACTAGCTGAAACACATTACAAATCCACACATTTACACACTTTAAGTCCAGGCTGCTATACAAAGTGCCCATCAGACTAACTAATCCCATTCACATGCATTTACACTCTGCTGGCTTCGGCACCAGGAGCAATTAGAGTCTCAGAGTCGACACTTTGCCATGCGGACTGTGTGAGCTGGGAACTGAAATGCCAACCTTCCAAGTGAGATGACCCACTCCACTAGAGTCAAAACCACCCATTTAAAGATGAATGCTGCAGTTCAGTCTGGGATGCATGTGGGCTTAGCTTTATGATGTGGAAATAATTGGACAAAGGTTAGTTAGTGGAAAAGACTGAAAACAAAAGTGAGGTATTCTGGAAAGATACTACTTTCATACCAAGGGAAGATGTATCATTCTGAGGACTAGCAAGACGGACATTTTTATCTGCAATTAAGATTTTCATGCTGAATGACCAAGATATTGAGATACTTAACATATTTCACTTCTACCATTTAAATTTATGTATTATCAAAGCAGGAAACTGAGGTCGAAAGCATGCCAGACCTGCTCACACAGGTAATCTCTTTGTGTGACTCGGGATTGACTTGTTGTTATACTGTATTATAATATTTCTACATGTTTTCCTTTCGATGTATTTACTTCCATGCTATTGCTGAAAAGTTGATCAATGTGCATTGTCACCATCAAATTAATAAAGTAAGAAAAACATGCAATACAAAAGTCCAGAGATAGTAGCTACGCTTGAATTTTGACCTAATAAAACACACAACACAACATTACTTCTTTCTTTTCTGCCTCTGAGGCAGTTTTTCCTTTGCCACTGTTACTTGCTAAATGTTGCCAAATGTTCTGTTTACAGTGGATTAATGTAACAAAGAGTAAAATCTAGAACTACTCTTTTCTTAAGAGTCTTGAGATTACATTTGTTCTGAACTGGTGCTTCACTCATAAAGATTAATCAACCGATAAATCTCTCTATGATGTAATTAGCTTGACAAAAAGCTAATCACTCAGTAATAACTCATAGAGGTTGCAAAATCATGACAGAGCTCCACAGGCTGAACTGCTTTATAACCAATGGGGACAATCGTGCCACTTAACTTTTGGAAAGTGTATATCTGAGTAAACATGAGCAGGTTCTGAACAGTTTTTGGTTCATTTGGACTGGAAGGAAAGTTGACTGGCCACTGTTTGTTTGCCAAGTCAGATGCACACTGCAATAATCCAAAAATCCAAGCAAGTGTTTATGTCTTATTTTTAGAGAAAATGTCCTGTCTCAAGTTATTTGAGGACCAAAATGGTGTCTAAATTGTTTGTAACGGGGGGAATCTGCCAATGGTGTAAGAAAAAGTTTTGTGTGTCAAGATATTGTTCAAGAAACCTGACAAGCAATTTTTTTTTGTACAGGCCTGGCAACCACTGGTATAGTCTGTGCCCTGGTTTGGCCACCTCAGTTGACTCTGATGCCAATCCAGTTGCTTGTACAGAATACAGAGATTTCTGTTGTTACTGAGTAAAAAGGATGTTCTGAATCATGAAGCACCTTCTCTTTTGGCATAGTTAACAGCAATCTGTTTATTCTGTGAGATATTATCAATGAGGTGGCTTATTTAAACATCATTGATGTGTTTTTACAGTATACTTCCTATGTGACAGTATAGCTAAAATTAGCACCAGGAACAGTAATATTCAAAGAACACAAAGACTCACAAACAAATAACTTTTTTGGAGGTAGGTGGCATTGAAAAACTTCACCCACACACACAAATATTCACCAGCACACTAACTTAATGTAAACATCATATTGGAGCACAGGTCAGTAATGGCACATAGATCAATGCTCTGCGAATTGATGACAGACAGATCAGTAGTACACTCTGCAGTGTACACACTGTACCAATCTGAGTGGGAACAGGACTTTGCAGTATAGAGATCCCACACAATTACACAACACACTCTCAAATACCCACATTTGAAGTCTTCTCGATCACAAACACACACACATAGACACCTGGGCCATTTTTCTCATCATCACATAAGGTGTAACACACACACTGTCAGTGTGAGGCTCAGCACGCGCACACTCAGCCGGCCTTGGCTGGCATCCAAGCTGATTAGATGGAGGGAAGAAGCAGCACAGCATGATCAAAGATGACCGTCTCTTTACCTCCCTCTCTCTTGCTCTGCGGCTCTTTCTCTCAGTTTCCTCCAAATCACCTCTCTCCCTCTCCCTCTCTCTATCTTCCTTCACTTTCTCACACTGCATCACTCACCGTCTCTCTGCAATCACTCTGGCCAATTCAGCTAAAAAATCAATCAGCACACAGAAGAAAGAGGTGAAGCACTCCAGAAGGTAAAACAAAGGTCCTGTTTCTCATTTGGAACCATCTACAGTCCCCATGGGCGTCTGAGGAGTGCATGTTTTTGCAAGCAGAGTTTTTCTAATACCTACACCAGTGATGGTATATGCTTTGGATAATAACTTGTATGCACTATTAGCAAATATGCTAATGACTCACGTCATGTATGTGAGGACTTCCTCAAGTAGGACTTAGCTGCCTCCCCTGAAGGAAAACCCTCCTCCAGGTCTGTGGCTATCACAAAGCTAGCGTTGCAGCAGCTGTCATCAGATGCCAGACAGTTCACTGGGTGCATGTTTATCACAGGTGGCCTCGAATGATTCGTGAAGAGCTGGGAGCACAGCACACAGGCTGTGCCAGTGAGCTGTAGGTCTCACGCAGAACCGTCTTACTGCAGCTGAAGTTTGACCGATCAGCCGGCTGAGTGGGCCTACAAGGTGGTGGACTTAGCTTGCAAAGCCAGAGTAAAAAGATTAGGATGTTCCAGGATAATGTGATTTTTATTAGAGCCAATGAGTTAATGAGTGTAAAGTCCACCCTTGACCTAGGTCAAAGAGTTCTTGACAGTGCCTAATCATGAAACATATAATATGTTTCATGATTTGGTTCAACATGCTAATTTCAAGTCAAATGTGTGATATTACAGCAATCAAACTAGCTGCTTTTGTTGTTGCTTCACAAAAAATTCAAAATTACGGTAAATTATGGAAGTTTATGATGACAGTTTTCCAGTTTGTGGTACCAGACTGTACTATCTTGTAACCAGGTGGTGAATGTTTATTCTTGCAGTACAAATCTTAACTTGGTGTGTAAGTAGTTTCAAGTGTTTCAGCAGCAGCCTAAAGTGGAGTCCTCAAAAACTGCAACTTTTAGTACTTTGGCTTCATTTTTTAGACAGGATACCAGCTCTTCGGCTTCACCAGCATGCCTTGGCTCCAAAATATGTCACTCGTGTAGTGTGTTGGCACCCCCTGGGCAAGTATTTTGACTTCATGATTTTACAATGGCAGGAGAAATTATACTGTCATCCAGGGGTTTATGGACTTAAGAGAACATACTATAATAACAAAATTTCAAAACCGTGACAAACTATAGCGTTAAATTGGGAGTAATGAAGCCACTACAGTTTATCATAACAACAAGGGTCATTCATTTAGCAGCCTTTCAAGCATAAATTGATCCTTGTTTATTGTTCTATGTGTATAAACTAATAGCACAGGTGCTCAGAGTAGTGCTACTGAGAATTGAGTGGCATTTTTACACTTGAATATTATTCGAGATATTTACTTCCTGAGTTACGCCATGAGACAAAGCAAATCATGACAAATTGATGTTGCTTGACCAAACCATTGTTTCTCAAATTGTTTCAGGTCAAGGACCGCTTACCCTCCACAAAAAAACCATACCATCAAGCTAAACTGGCCAAGAACAACAGCTCAGATAGCAAACTGATGTATTATAAATTTTCATCGTACATGTTATGACCAAAATACACCAGAAATGTCTATGATCTGACTAAGCTTAGGCACCAGACCAGAAAGTCAATATATTAACTTGTACTGGATTTCCTCTGTTGCGGTCTCTCTGCTCTGGCAGGTTGCAGCAGATATGCAACAATCACATTTAACCATAGAGCAGATGGAGCAAGGGACAGGAAATTATGCAGTAACTAAGTAAAAAGAGCAAGTGACTTTCAAGAGAAAACAAACCTTGTCAGACTGACATAATGAGCAGAGCCAGACCAGGAGTCAACAGGTTTGAGTTCTTATATCCCAACATTGAATTAAGAAACACTCATCAGGTGGGAAGCACAGAAACTCCTCTGTGTTGCGACTCCAGCTGTTTGTCGGTCATACGTCTTGAGGGATCGAACACATAGCTGGCATGAGTTGATGCAGTCAACCAGCAATAGAGGGGAGCCAAACTGGAGGTATTTCCCGTGTTACAACTTGCATCATACAAGTGACAATGATTTAAAATAGCCCCCCCCCCCCAAGCCTACTCACCCATCATCCTTGGACTTAATAGGAATAATGCATCTTGTTCTGAATGAGTCCCTGGAAGCATTTTTCTTTTTAAATCTTCCATTAAAAAAACACAAGTTACTCATGGTTGTGGCAGACCGGAGTTTGAGAAACACTGCTTCATAGTACCACAATCTATTCTAAGTTAGCTCCCCCGTCACTAAAACCACTTCTATATGTAAATATGTTAATGCCTGGTCTGTGTTCCCAGCTCAAGAAATGTGATTGGTTCAGGCATTACCATTTAAATAAGATTTAAGATAAAGCTATGGCAAGAGGAAGTGGTGAATACAAAAAGTAAATGTTCAAGGTCGAAGTATAATAAAGTAAGTGAATAAAACAAAGTGCTGAAACAGTCAAGAAAGAAATAAAGTGATTGAGTGTCATTGTGGAATTGTTCATTCCTCCCTCTGCTCCTCACCTGACGGAATTACCACGGGCGCTCAGACATTTGGGAGGAATATAAAAGTTCCTTCTTCCACCCAGCTTCTCTGTGCATTTGGTGAAACAGTTAGACTACATTTACTTATTCATATTTCAAACTGACACTGGAATGGAAAAATAACCACTCCCAAGCCTATTTCAGCCTCTGCTATCCCCATCCTCAATCTCTTTCTGCTGTATTTTCGCCCTTGTTCTCCTCAATCTCTGTTTCACTCTGTGCCAGATGGATAGTGTCCTCCTCCGTTCCTCCCTCCTTCCACTTTCATTCTTTTATTTACAACAATCATCTGCTCTGTGTGTTCATTGTTTTCCCTGCTCTCATTGACGATGTGAGGCTGCTGTTTCTCTGCCAGTGACTGTAATTACGGACTGCTGAGTGTGTATGTGGGAGTCTTTGTCTGCGAGAGTCCATGCATGTGTGTTTTTCGTGACTGCATTTCATGTTGAGTGTGCATATATAAGTGCATCCTTGGGACTTTGTGTTGTCTGCCTGCATACAGCTGTGTACTCAGAAATGAGTTAGCATGCATTCATTTCCTTGAGCGTGCGCACACTTCTTAGTGAGAGAGTTCACTCTGAAGCTAAAGTGCCAAATGCCCTGGTCAGAAACTGAAGGTTGTCAACAAAAACTGAAAGCGTGAGGCTGACCTGTCACACTTTGTTAGAGTGTCTCTCAGTGCTGACACTCAACACTGACAGGACACACACCGGTTAACGTGCACATAAACTGGTGAGGGTGCTGACCCTGACTTTGACTCTGAGTTTCTCAGATGTTGTCTACCTCACCAACTTGCTCAGGGCAAGCAGCAGCTGTAGGCAAGAGATGGTTCAGCCCACCCTCACATCATCCACCCAAACAACATGAAAAGGGAAAATGTGTTGGCCAATTAAGGAACAGATTGCCAGGGTATTGGCATGACTCCATCTCCTGATTGGGTGGGCCGCCTACAACCAACACTCCAGCTTGCTGTGAGCCCACCTTCTGCAGCCAACAATTAAAGCGCTCTTTTCTCAGACTTACTGCTCTGATGCTTTCAGCAAGCTAAACAAGTAGCACCTCTGTTAAATAAAGCATCCACTGATTCATCCAGCTTCTTTAATCTGGCATATATACTGAATGCTTCATGACAGACAGAGGCAAATTTGGTTGAAATGCAGTCAGCAGATTCAGTAGCACAAGCACAACATGGTAGTCCGCTATTGTCACTGCTGTTGTTGTTTTTGTTGTTGTTGTTTCAGTTCGCTTGTGCCCATGCCAAAATAAAAGTACAAAACGAAGCGTGACATCAGTGTTTCCACTGAAAACACAGGAACAGTAAAATGTTTTTTCTACAATATTCTACTCCGAAGGCAGTTATCAAACATTTCTGTTTTAGGTTGGCTAAAACCCAATTTCTGTATCAATGAGAGGCCAAAACGCCAAGTATTTCCACAAGGAGTTGTCATCACATGGTTATCATGGTGATTTCTGTATGATGATTCAAGTAAATACCTGTGTTATTACACTTAAGACACCCAATTCAGCCAACATGTTGTCCAGGCATCTCTGTCTGGCAGTTAAGAATAGTCAGTTCTTTCAGAGTTTGCTTCAAAAGCAATCATATCTACAGCCTGATTAAGAAAATCTCTGAAGAGCTGATTTCCCTACTGGGACAGTTTTTCAACGGGTAGTTATTTTTTTAATCCCTGTTAAATTTAGGGTTATTGAACCACGACAGGCAGGTGACCTCAATAAAGCCAGATTGAGTGGATCATCCTAATATTAGTTAACTCTGTAGGAGAGCTGAGGCTTGTTTAGGTGATGATTACTTTGCCTCCTTCTCTGTTTGGACCCCCTTGGAAACGAGATGGTTCATCTCAAGGGGCTATCCTCAATAAATTGAATTGAATTGGAGTTACAGTAATATTCAATATTGTTTCTCTTCTCCCAAATGAACAAAACCCAAGAATAGTGCAAATGTAATGGCAATTCATGACAAATACAGGAAATAAAACATTACTCTGCCTCAGTTGTTGGTTAACTCGGCCTACTTTTCCATTGAGATCACTGTGTCCTTTCATCCCCTGTGGACTGTAGTAGTGAGTGGCTGCTGACCTCTATCATGATGGGTACACTTGCCTGACAGACAAGTGGCGCCGTTCACTGTTGTCACAAATATTGGCATTCAATCCCTAAACTTTGTATATCAGTCAAATCAGCTCTTTTTTTCCTGACGTAGTTCAAGGAATGTAACCTGTTATTTGGGTCAGTATCAAAAGGTTATCATGACAGACAAACTCACAATGAAGAAGTGAGTTTCTTTAGCTTTGTGTACAGAAAGTGAGTTGAGACTAAGAGGAGTCAAACTGTTTACACAAATTGCAGTGATCAGGCTGCTATGAGTCACATCCTCTACTGCTGCAACAAACACTGAGTGGGTTTGATAAGTGGGACAAATAAGTGGTCCAACTAACCAATGAGAGCAATAACTAACATTTGTTAAGCACACAGTGTTCTGTCAATAGAGCTGAATTTTAACGTGTGATGCAAACAAGGTGACATGCACAGTAGCATGAAGAAAGCAAAGACTACATCTAAAATCAGAGACTCCAGAACTTTCTCCCCACATCCCTGCAGTGGCTCACCCTCCATCTCTCCCTCTTTGTTTCCTCTCTCCTCTTTCCCTCTAATGACTAGCCTGTTTTCAGGCTGCCAAGAATGTAAGTCTGCCATGGCTGACCTTCCTTTCGCCTCTCCTCTCTGTTTATGTGGATGTGTTAGAATGACGGCTCTCCCCCTCATCTTTCTGCCCTCTGACGCTCTTATTCATTCAGCAGAAGCTGCAGCTGCATAATTGACCCTGCTGCTGGAAACATGTAGGAACAATCAAAATGTGATATCCTCTTGTTGCACGAGCAGGAACAAAAACAGGGCTGACTGTGGGATTATGATAATAACTAGCTCAGCTGCATTAATTTGGTGCATTGTCTTTGTTTTGTCCTCTTACAGATTGTTTTACTGTTTGTCCAAGAAAATTTGAATCAGGACTCAATATATCCTCCAGATTAGATGTATAACTCCTCACATGTTCAATAAGAAAGGGACAAGAAGCAGCAGTATGAACACAGATCATGAATAAACTTGTTGCAAAACGAAAATTATTTCTGGTGTCTTTGTGAATGCAAAATACCTCATCAAACTCATATAGATTCCTGGTAGAGTATCTCTTTTTAATAAATTAAAACAAGTCTCGAGGGGCTCTTTAATATAATAAATGTCACCGTATAATCTGTTCCTAGACCCTCCAGTCTTCATTGTGCGTCTCTCATTTCAGAAATCAACTCAAGCACACACATGACTGTTTCTCACCATGAATTGGTCATAAATACTCTGTGTCGATGCCATAAAGCTGTACAGGAGTAATAACACTGTATATCTTCAGTGTAAGATACCGGATGATATTGAACACTCTTTTTGAAGGTTTTATTCAAATTGGACAAAAAAGTCAGCTTTAATTCTACCAAAGGGTTGAAACTGTGTGTAATATGTCTCAGAATCTCTTTTGGGACTTGTTTTGCTGGGAATAAACAGTGCTGTCACCCTGAGGTCACATCTTTGGAGATGAGGACAGAACCTGTGTCTATTTTGTTATTGGATGGACTCAATAACCTCCAGCCCTGCCTTCCTCCCTCTGACCTCCTCTTACTCTACTAATCCTTCCTTCATATATGACCTGTCTTTCCTTACCCAGTCTCCCACCCATCCAATCTAATATTTGATATTATCAGTTTAAGTCATTCTGAAAAGGCAATGGGGAGTGGAATTGAGGACTAAACCCACTGATTCACCTTCCAGTGTCTCAATGCAGGTAAGCTCTTTATTTCTTGCTCCTTTACTAACCTCACCTTCCTCACAGCATTTATCTGCTTTCACATATTTGGAGTTAAAGTAAAGTTTTTTTTTTCCACTGCCCCAGTCCTGAACTCAATGAAGCAATACATCTTTCTCTGTAAAAGTCACTACAACAGACGTACTGCAGCTGGTTAGCTAAAACCTCTGGAACAACCACAAAAATTAAACAAATGTGGCTTAAAGTCAGTGGCAATCTGTTTCGGATAAGCACATTATCTGACAGAAACTGGAGCAGAACAGTGTGCACTACTTCCAGGCAGAATTTACCAATGTGATTGACCTTTGGCTATATATACATCAGAGTTGTAACAGCCAATCACGGCACAGCAAGATCATACCATATGAATCCAAAAATGGAAAAAAATGGTTTCTAAAAAATTTGCAGAAAGGAGAGAAAGGACTGTCTTCCATTAGTAAAATTATTTTTCAGCAAACCTCAATGTAGGCACATGACAATGATCATAATGTTCAGAATTATATAATTTCTCTTTTGACAGCATTTACCAAACATGACATAATGGTGCTATGCTGTTAAATGCAGATGAAAACCAATCCCTAATTTCTTTATCATCCTTCCTCCTGCACAATGCCATAAGAGTTTCAACTGAAACTGCTCTGGAAGCGGATTAGTCATCCTCCTTGGAGAATACACACCTATTAATCAGTTTCCTCACATATGTCCATCAATTAGTTTTGTCACACATTTGTGTATAGTGGTGCTCTTTCATTTTTCAAATGATGTTTATAGCATCTACAAGTCATTGTTTTCAGGTCTTGCATTGAGAGGTCTGTATCTGAATAACTGTTATACTACGTTCAATAAACCAACATAGCAGGTAAGATATGATTCTGGTTTGGGGCATAAGGATGTACTGCATTCACATCTCTTTTTGGATATGCTTCTTCTTGATATTTGCTGGAGTGAACGCTTTGCTGAGTTATTTTCTGGTATTTCGGACATCAGCTTTTCTCAGATAAACCATTATCATTCACTCACCGGCCACCTGATTACAAACACCTGTTTAACTACTTGTTATGCAAACACCTAATGAGCTAAAAAAAAAGACAGGACTTATGTGAATTAATAAATATTGTATGATACTACTCAAGCAGTAATGCTCCAGCTAAGTTTCACAGGTGAGCTTATGATGATATATAAGTGGTTGAAATGGCTTACAATATTGGTAAAGATACAAATCGCAGTTAGAGCTGAAAAAAAAACACTTAGAAAGGACCTTGTCACCATTTCAGCCCATAAAATCAAAACATTTGCCATAGAGTTTGGAACAAAAAAGGCATTTTAAGAGAGGGAGTATCCTTTTGTAATGTTGCATAAGCGTGAATATATACTTAGAAGCATAAGCCATCAAAGAAAACAAGCAGCTTTTACAGATAAATGGGATGCACTAGGATACATAACAGCTTACATCTGAGGGATAAATGACCAAAAAGGGTTGTTTTTAAGTTGGAGGTTTTTTTTTTTTTTTCAACCGTAGCTACTGTGTTAGCAAAAGAATTACCTGATCTTTAGAAATAGCAAGTAAAGGAATGGAGGTGGATTGCACTAACAAAGCCAATCTTTCCTCAGCAGCCCTGTCCCTGACCCTGCCCCCCTGCCCCCTCCCCAGCAGCAGCACTTCAGCTTAGAGGGTCACCCTGCATGAAGTCATGGTCACAGCTGCGGAGAGCTTTCAGCATCCAGTGGGAGGGTGTAGATAAACAGTTCATCTGCTAGAAGCAGGGTATGTTTTATCCTACCGAGGTAAAATTCATCAAGATGTGTATGATATATATAAAATGCAGCTTTTTTATGCAAGGCAGACGACCAAAAAAGTGAGAAATACTCATTTCCTGTTAAAAAGAACCTTGTGTAACTAAAGTTCTCACATTTATCAATCTGTGCTTACTTTTTTGGCTCTATATTATTTGGTACCCCATAGCAGCTTCACATGAATCATAGCTAAAGAAATCCATAATTTCTTCCACTGATGTTTCAGAAAACCCTTATTTCAGCCCCTGTCTGAAATGCTTTGCTGTCTGTTAAAGGCTCCCTGATTCACAAACCCTCTTCCGTTCATATTGACCAGTGCTCTGGAGGCCTCTTGTAGGCAGAGCTATGGGCAGACCAAAGAGTTTGAAATGCACTTCTCCGATGTTACATCATGAACCAGCTAGGAGATCCTTATGCAATGACATCATCATTTCAGTAACCTTGTTGCTGATGGTCTCGTGCTACTTTTAGAACAGACTGTTTAAAGCAGTTTATAGTAAGTTACAGTATTTCTAAATTAATTAATATGTTGTCCATGTTGAGTTTGGACATTTTTCATTGTTCCTTTATGACTATGTTTAAAGTATAGTAAGGCATAATGTCTCCTCTTGAGATTAACTGTATTCGATTTTGATCAATTTCTCAGTATTCTTGCCTTCAGTCTAGCTCGTTAATAGGAATTTGATTTGCTTCAAAAGATATTCAAGGAGCAACTTATATAGACAGTTCTTAACTGTAAAGTTAAACCATAAAGGAAACACAACACTCAAGTTTCAATTTCTATAAATCACAACCATGAGACACAGCAGATGGAGCTCATAAGATGGATGTGTTTTGCAGAGCACTTGTTTTTTCAGACATCGAGGGGCCTTTTTAGTATTTTCCGTGTATATAATTTTAAAATCTCAATCTGCATATTTTTGAATTTTATCTACAAATGCTGTAAATCATTTCAGATTCATTTCAGCTCCACACCATGCAAATGTAGTGCACTGATTTATGGATTAAACACTGAACATCTGGTGGCTCATAAACCTGTCACATCTCAGCAAAAAGGAACTTTAAGTCATATCTTGTCCCTTAAGCATGAAAAGTTGTGGTGAGTTTCTGCTTGGAGCTTCTCGTTTCAGATGCTTCACACCCTTCTGTATGTACAACACATAGTAAATTTGTTTCATGCATTTAAAAGGCAAGATTAACCAGTGCCAGTACTTAACTCACCAGCTGAATATTAACTGGAAATCAGACTCAAAAAGTTGTGAGACAATACGTACAGAATTACAGGAACAGTGATACTATCACACAGCCAAAACGTGAAAGCCATTGGAGTCCATTTACTTCCAAATGCTAATGTTGATAGATTACCCAGCCCTGGGAATGTAAAGCATATGGAAAGTGCACTTAAGTTGTTTGTCATAATTTAACCACACAGACGACAGATTTTTGTGAGGGAACCCTCTGGATAACTTCTACTGTGCATTTGAGGGTGTTAATTATGAACACTTAAACAGAGAGTGATGCAGAGTGGGGTTTGGAGGACTGCTGATTTGATGATTGATGAGGAGGGCTATATTAAAATATGGAGCCTTTTCTGCTCTTGATTGGATTTGGGGACTGCTTCTCATTAGATGTGCCAGCCAAAATTACCCAAGAGAGTGCACAGTTTGTTGTTATTTTAAAAGATTTGTCCTTGCTTGGTTTATAGAGAAACAAATAGGGGTGAACTAACTCCACTCTATTATGCAAGGACAGCTATGTTCTTCTCCACATCTTGCTGTATCATAAATATGCTAGGTCCAATGAAGTTATTTCACTACTTAAACTGCATCTCTTGAACACTTTTTTATATATATGTGGGTGGTAATATCGCCAGAAAACCAAAGTTGTAAGATAAAAAGAGCACTTATGCAGTTTTAAAAATTGAGTTGAAAGATAGGTTTATGAAAGCAGTTTACTCAGTTCAAAGAAAGCAGTAAGTGTGTCAAACAGTTAATCCCCCCCCCCCCCCCCCCCCCCCATTTGCCATTAATGTGTTTTTGAAAAGCCCACCTACACAGCTTGTCCTCCAGCATTAAGTATAAGAGAAGATTAACGGTGACATTTAACTCTATGTTTAGCATGGTGGGTAGAGAATGTTATTCAGGCTGTAAGGTCTTTGTGTACTGGTATTCCACATGTCAGGTATCCATATATTGCTTTGATTGAAAGTAGCAGGTTGATGTACGAGGGGATAATCAATTGCTAGGGAAGTTGGTGAGTGACACGTTTGGAACCAGCTCAAAAATGGTCCTATATATTTTACGATCACTTGAAAATCCCTGGGAATAATTTGACATAAATGACGCTAACACCATTTTCTTTCATGTTCTATCAGTTCAAATCAGGTTTATAAGGACAGTGAAAGGTTTTACATTCTGGATATGTGTTAATTTAAAATTGATGGGTGCCCCTCCATAGGCATGAACACACATGTTCCTGTTTAAAATTAAGATTAATATTCATGACACCACCTGCTATCCACAGGGCTTCTTTATATTTAAAGTTCTGTTCTTTGTCTCATTGGACCCGGCATCATGAAAAATTAGATGCTTTTGTATTGTCTCTATTTGGCAAGCCTCCATCTTTGGTATTCAGCAACGTGCATTTTCTATGCAGCTGTGTAACCTTGTCTAGCATGTTAGGGATTGAGCCATTGCCCAAGACCACTTCTCAAAGACCTGTAATGCTGTCCTTGCAATCACCACCTCCCTCAAGCAGAGCAAAGTTCTTCTCAAACTCTCAGGCTTTTGCACTCTGCTAATTTCTCAGTTTGCCAAAATGTGCGCCACCAAATCATACTCCTGTTGTTAAGGGATGTGGTGGACATCATTCACATAGAAAATCATAGTTTTTATTCATAAATAAAAAAGGGTACATAAGATGAAGGTTTCTCTCTAACACACCAGGAGTTCATTTACAGGATTTGAGACTAAACAGATGAACTAAAGAGTGCAAAATGTAGGAAAATGCAAAATGTACTGTCGCAACTCCTGTGTCAAACTAAATTTGAGACCAGGACAAATAGGGCTGTCCTGGTTTCTTACTGCAGCTCATAGTCTTGATGTATTTAATGCATACCAGCGACTCTATAGGAGGACAGCTGACAGCAGGGCCTCAGATCATGCTGACACACTAGAACGAGGCTGCCAAGGACTATGTGTCCGTCCAAGTTTCAATCAACATGCCTGCAGGCAGCCAAAAGCCCATAGGATGGAATAAGTTGGTCAAAAGACTTGTGGATGGTTGACAGGTCGAAGACAGAAAACGACAGGATAAGAGAAGATGACACTGAGGGATAAGAATCAGATTAGGGGGCAGACAAGAAAGAAGATTAGGTGAAAGAGAAAGATGAGAAACTGAGAGAGGTAAGTCACAGGTGAGAATGAGAGCACTAGTGTGGGTCTATAATAAATCATTACTACCAACACAGCCAAATCAAAGTCACTTTGCTAATAAAATGTACCTTTGGACATGTACTCTCTCTGTTGACATGTATGGGTGTGTGTGTGTGTGTTCTGTGTGCAGACATTCCTGTTTGCTCTGCGTTAGTTATTGAATTATATGACTCCACAAACAGACAGGAGACAGACGACCGAGGACGAAAAGGTCAATAACATATGCCATGTCCTCCAATGATCCCTGAAATATTATATATAGACCTGTAAGTTACACACAACTGACTGCAGCCAAACTTCAGTGCAGACTGTCACCAAGAGAGAGGATCAATCAAGAAATCTATTGTTAAATCTTAAAGCAAAGTTTTTGTTTTAATGTTTGAGTAATTGTGAGGTCAGGTTGTGGTGGCAGCCAAAAATAAACACAAGTTCAAACACAGTTTTCATGACACTGCATTTGACAGGTAAGGTTTATCTGAGAGAGGTAAACAGATTTAAAACTCTTGCTCTTGCTCATGCCCGGTATCATTGGCTAACAGAGGATATTCACAGAATGGAAGTGTGTCGAAGTATTGACTGAGGCGCCAGTTCAACTTGTGTTTTTGTAGGGATGATGCAGTTCCTCTGCATTCCAGGTTTGAGGTCTCATAAAGAGATCTGACAAACTGTACTGTTCACTGATTTCCTAGCTGATTTAAATCAGGGGTCTACGGGTCTGCATTTAATAGCAATTTTTAGTGAAATCTCGCCTGCTGTATTCAAACCATCCGTTTTCTAAGTTGACCCTGACCCTGCATCATAATCACTGTGTGAAACCAAACAAAAGAAAAAAAAGAAACACTTGGCATACTGTCAACTTCCTCAAAAAGTTGTTATAAAAGATGTCTCTTCAAAAACCAAAAGAAAGGTTGATGGCAGGCACAGAGTGTTTCAGGAGAAGTGAGAGAATAGTTAGTTTAATGGGAACTACATCAGTCTTGTTTGCAAAGGGAAAGTTGCTGTTCTGGAGGATAATCTGATGCAGCGTTATTCAACTAAAGGTGGAGCAGTATGTAAAGTACCAAGGGGATGAGCAGACACAACAAGCCGCATGTATTACTGCAAATATTGTGATAAAAATAATGTACCATATACCGATTTTATTAATTAAAACCTTTGACTCATCATTTTATGTGTTTCTGATTGTGATTTTACAGTCAAAGTAATCACAAAACTTGGTCACTCTAATTTAAACATTTACTTTTTTGTTGGGGTCTTCAGCAAATAGTCCAGCATAGTGGGTACTGCAAGTTCTTTATTGCATTATGTATACTTTCATGTCTGAAGGCAGGAACACACAGATGGTAGAAAAAAAAAACAGCTGTTGTTTGCAATGGTCTGATAGTCAGGTGATACAGTGCATTTAACCGACCTGTGTTTAAATTTTGCAAAGAGCTGCAAAGCCAACTGCCTTTTCTTAGCTGACCTATTTCAAAGCAAAGTGTTATCATGCATGTTTTAACAGGGATGTTCTGGTCAAGAAGTGTAAGTCAGGAGGGAGAAACAAGCAAGAGAGAGCTTATTAAGAAGATTCCTAATTGCTATGTGAGCAACTTCCAATTAAATAGGTAATGAAGCTAGCTTCATTATGAAAGTACAACCCAGAGGAAAAGAAAATGACACACGCATCAGCGCTATGGCACACAACAAAGAGGCGCACTAGGGTGTGAGGTAGAAAGTGCTGCAGTGGTAGTCCAGCAACAGACCAATACTGTGGCACAAGCTGCACAGATTGCACTTATAGAGAAAGTTTTAATTGGATATTCTGAAAATGATATAAACATAGTGACATGCAGGGAAATTGTTAAGTTACAGCAGGAAACAAATTAGCTTAGTTTTGTGCATAGTCCTAACAAAACATGGTAATTACTGTTGGTTCCTGAAAAAGGTTAAGCCAGACGTGTGCGTGAGAAGATGTGAATCATTGCTTAAGAACACCTCTTCTGGTGCATTTCAGGTGAAATAAAGTGTATGATAGTGTCTGCACTTATCAAAAGAACTGTAATTTTTAGATGGTGTGTTTGTACCACAATTAATAACTCTTTTTGGTGAAAACAAATCATCGCATTGCACAGCCTGGAGTTTGTTGGTAAGAAATGAAAAAGGGTTTAATATAAGTAAGTTCCAATGTGTTGATAGGACTTAGACTTCATCGGTCAGAGCTTTTATCGCTTTACTTTGGCCACTTCTTTTTTTTTTGGTTATCTTTGTATTTTGAGCCACTGTATACACACGAGATCAACTGTTAGCAGCCAGTAGCATGTTAGGCTAACCAGTGCTAGGCTTGCTGTTCCCCTGAAGCTGAGGAGAAGGAGGCAAGGATGAAGACACTGGCACTGTGGTAAGAGCTAAGAAGAGACAGCATAGATCCGTATAGATCCTCTCCTCCATCGTTATGGGGAATGATGGCAGAATAGCATTGCCCGATAGAGCTGACATGGACGCAAATGCCACACTGGAAAGATTCACCTCATCTATAGCTGACAGGACAAAGGAGAGTGACAAACTCGTGAAGAGGTTCATCTCAGGACTGGGCTGTTCCCTGGACCCTGTGGAGATGGAAGCTAACAGGTACTAATGGCCTAGCTATTCCCGCTGATGACAGTCCTTTCAAAACGCTTTTACCATTTATGTTATATTTAATACAGACATGTTTTTTGTAGAAAAACACTAACTACGCTATTATATTCTATTAAATAATATCTAATATCAATCTAATGTTTTCACGATACACTTTATTGTTTGCTGCAGTAACTCTGTAAATTACCCTCTTGTGGGATAAATAAAACTGTGTCTTATCTTACCTTGTCCTATCTTATCTTAAATGGACACATCGGCAGTTTTCCCTATTAATGCTAACCTATGCTAAGTGCTTCTTAAAGAGAAACTTCTTAAATTGAAACCTAGAAAGTTCAAGCATAGTATTGGTTCCTGTAGAAATCTTGGGGAAAAAAACTGTTCATCCTCCCCAGGAGGACAGTTTGTCTTCAAAAAACTCTGGATTCAATCAGTGATCCTGCAGGTGGAAAAGTACTCCGTGAACCCAGCCGGCACACACACACCTAAACATCCACACATTCACACAAACACCCTCGACAGCATGATTGCAGCAACGGTCTCAGAGAGGCCTGCGATGACTCATTCATGCTCCAGTTTCATGTATGTGTGCACGCAGACACACACGACGAGATAATGAGATCTTCTCCAGCTCCCGTCGGCCTCATGTGCCCTTTAATGCGGCAGCAGGGGCGACTGAGCCACTGAGCCCTATACATGACAACCTACACACACTTCAACGAGCCCTCTGATTGGCCCAAGTAGGTCATTGCTTCTTAAACATGACAGAGCCTGGTATACAAAGACACACATGACTGGTATACAAAGACACACACACACACATGCTCTCACACAAAAACAAGTTTCTTGAAAGCTTGCTGGTACACAAACAAGCTGACCATCTGATTGGCTGACGAGTGTCTGCGGTCTATACATCACTGCATGTCTGAGCCACAGGTGGCTGGGGAAGGGTCGGCGTTGCCGTGGCAACACTAAGCAGTGGGCGGGAACATGTTATGGCGCTGTGATGTGAGGAGACTATCAATGATGGAGGGTAATACATGTGTGGCTCCCTCTGAGGGACTAATGGGAAAGGACAGAGGGTGTCTGAGGTAAAGCGAGGACATTCTGTGGGTGGAGTCTCATCCATCTTTGTCTCTGTCTTCTATTATTCTGTCTATTTATCCTCCTTGTATGAGATTTAATAAAGATGTGCAGAATTGTCATTTGGAGATTGTATGAGAGTTGTCATGACTTTAGTGTCCCTATGGAATCCATATTATTGTGATATCAGAATGTTCCCAAGCTCAAAAACACTGGAGCCATTTGACCAGGTTAGACAATGAAAGCAAAGTTCCTCCTTGTTTGTATGAAATAAAAACTCAGAAAAACATGCATACAGACATTACCATAGCAAATGTGTGATGGTATGATGTTGCCATGAAAATTACTGCACTTTCAGAGCAGTGCAGATAAGAAAAGAGCAACTGAAAAGGCACACTCTGTACTGGAGTAATGAGATGTGGTCTGCTGCAGATTTCAAAGCACTGCTGGTGTCTGAATAAAAGAGCTTGTAAGGGCAGTTTTTTCTGTTTCATGCATCCCTCTTGGGGGGGCCTCTATTGCACGGTACAACTTTTCCTTTTGATTTAGCTTTCTAAAGGAGTTTTTCTTCCAATCATAAGTTAAGCTGGTGCAGATTGATGCAAATAAATACACATTGAAAAGAAGGAAAATAAGGGAATGTGCACATAAGATCAGTGCCATGTTCGTGGAGAGACACATCGCTTATTAATCTCTCTTCTGGCATGTTTATTTTTTTTTTGAAGGGGGGGTTGGTTACACCTTTAATTAGAGAAGATAGGACAGTGAACAGAGAAGGAAACAAGATGACAGTGGCGAGTGACATGCAGGCAAGATGGTACACGTTAGATTGGAACCTGGGCCTTCTGAGGGGGGCATGCAACCTAGACCGACAGGCTGTACTGATGCCCCAACCTCCATCAGGGTTGACAGATGGAACAGGGGTCAAACTGTAAAATTAAGAAACATAATGAGTGTTTCTTTTTCATTACTTTGTCTCACAGGAAGCATGAATTAAGGTGTTTTCATATGAATCCAAATTCATATCTTCAAAATTCAACCACTCAGGAATTGGAATCCCAACCATCGTCTCCCACTATTTATGGGAATAGTGCAATCTTGGTGCCGGTGTCAGCTATTAGGTTAAGACAAATGACACTGTAAATTTCTTGGATTAATTAGTGCTGTCTTAGTCGGGGCACTCTTGAACAAATAACTTAATCTCACTAAGGTTTTGTCCTGGTTAAATAAAGGTCAAATAAATCAATTAATAAAACTGGACTATTTAGGAAGGCTTACAATTTTTTGAAAATCAAACACACCCAGAGAGGGATATTTATTAGTGAAAAACTTTCCGCTCAGCTCTGTGCAAGCACACAGCCTGACCTAAGTCTCTGATGGTTTAGACTTAGTCCAGGACCTTGTTAAATCCCTGAAACGCCTCTGAAGATTACAACCATCAGACTTAACAGTGAGGGTGGTGTTTACTAGCTGATGTGCTGGGTAAATGTGTCTCAACATAAACCACTTAGAGTCTGATATACAGTCTTCCACTCAGCTCCCATCAGAACCAGAAGGCTTTTATGCAGCAATTTTCTTCAACTGCACCACTCATCCCCTAATTGCCTATTTTTTTTCTTCTAACGGCTCTGAGATTGTGAAGTCATGAACAGCTTGAACTGTGGTCGGCTACTAAATAAGTGTGGTCTCTGCTGGTACTGAAAGCTATTTGTTTTTGGCTTCTTTTGGTAAAAAAGGTTAATGATCATGTTGTTTTTGTGGTAATTTTATTTATTTTAATTAGTGTCACCATATTTGAGTAGAAAACAAGAGTTTTGTTTACAGCCCGGTAAGCAGTTCTATGAAGCTATAATTAGACGCCGAGGAGCTCTGTGCAAAATGTTAGTGTTAGCATGCAGACATAGTCGCAGGCACAATATTTGCATGTTGAATTTTAACGAGAGGAATGCTTACTACATTATAATCATCATCTTCATTCAGCTCATTGCAAACATATGCATATTTGCCTCAACATACAGCAAACGCTGATTGCATTATCAATGCGTAGAATGCCATGACTTTAGCGGTTTAAGTGGTGATAAATGAAACACAAACTTTGATTTCGGGTAGTTTTTGACGAAGGGCTTGGAATACAGATGTTCAAAGTCACATGGAAACCAGTTGCATGAATTTACCAGCAACCAAATTTGTTGTAGATGTTTAATAAACATCAAGAAGTCATATCTTTGCAGTGTTGTCAGTATAAAAGATGTTTAAAGCAACTGATAGTTTACTCCTGTAACCAGCCTCAACTGATGCAGATTACCTCAAAATGCCAAAATCTGCCATGTCAATCAGAGACATGCTCAGTAAAGGTTAAGAGAAGTGGTTGTTCAAAGTAACAGTCCATGACTTGTTTCTACAGCTAAGTCTCTTCAGTATGAGCTGATGTCTGTATTATTCAAAGTAAGTTCAAATTCAGGGAATGGCCTTTCTGCAAAGCTCTGTCTCCATCTCCGTTAATCTCCTTCCTGTCTCAACTTTGGATCATCCTCAACAGCAGAAATGGCATTTAAATGTCAGTCAGTGATACGAATCGATGATAGGATAATCTCCATTTTGACAACTTTTCCTGTATGAAAGAAAAACTATACCAACTGAAGATAAGAAGAGAATTGAACTTACCTATGCATTCTTCTCTTGACTCTTGGTTCCTCTTCCTTTTTCTCCCTCCTTCTCTGTCACTCAATATAGACCTTCCCAGCTTTGACTCGTCTTACTTTCACAGGTGTGTAATGCTCTAAGTTAAACCTGAGAGGAAGTCTGTCTTATTTGTCACTTGCCTCCAGAGTAGGAAAATGGGATGAGGCTCCTCAGAGGGTCGCTCTTCTTCTCTGGAGGCTTGACGGGGGCAAAATGAGGGGAAGCTCAAGGCAGCAGGAACTTTTGAGTCTCTTCTGCGATCTATGAAGGCCTCTCGGAGCAATTGCTGAGTTATGCCACCGCTAGGATCATGAAGGTTGGTATGACTTCGCTGAGAAGAATGAAGTTACCTGCTCGACAACACTCCTGAGTCTCTGTATCTCTCTCTCTCTTTCTCGCTGTGCTTCTCTAGATGCCTCCTTGGCTACTGTTGCTATACTCCAGCCTCTAAGGCAAATGGAAGTTGTTTAAGTGGATTGAAGCACCAGCCTAGTGGACGGAGTTATCTGTTGGATGGACTGAAGCACCAAGAGAGTGAACTTTGTTGCTGGGAAGTTTTTTTCTGTTAATTATGAGTCTATGTAAAAGTCTGCTGAGGTATTTAGTTGCCTGTCAGGTATACTGTATTGATGTGTGAGGCTATTGTGAGAGTGTAGCTTCCTTTCTGGCAAAATGATCCTCTTCCTCCCAATGACAACCCGCCCAAAGTCCAGGCCACAAGTGCGGATCAGTACAATTTTCGGCAGTGAGCAGGTCTGAGCTGGCAGGTGGTACGAGGTCCAAGGTCTTCGCTGGTCGGTGAAGAAAGCATGAGAGGCAATATAGGTTTGCTGCAGAAACAGCAGTGAGAGGTCACAGGTGTGTCTTTGCTCTATGTTCCAGTCACTGGGTTGGCTGATTCGGCGGAGGAGGTAGGCAGTGGGAGAGATTCCCTGAGGTAAATGAAGAAGTGTTGCACGAAGAGAAGAAATAAAAAGAACGGATGCTGGATAATATATTGTTTTCTTCTTTTTCTATTTCTCCGGGAGGTAGAAAGCAGACGGTTCTTATATTTGTTCCTCTGATTGCTTCAAAGGAGAAAAGAGGACGGCGGGAGGTAAAACTGTGCTGTATCAATCTTGAGTCTTTTCTTCAATCTTGTGTCTTTTTGATAAACAATGCTGGTGTTTTTCCAGGGTCCATCTGAACAGGGTAATACTTTGCTCACTGACGTTACATTTACAAGTCGGTTTCTTCAGGGGCTCCATCTGAAAGACAGAAATCACAAACAGGTTAGAGCATAAGCATGTGCAATGTCAAGACTAATGGATCATTTGAAGGTGAACAACTCTCAAGTCACTCAATTTGCTGACCAAGGGATTCACATTCCTTAGCATTAATGGTTAAGTATTCAGTGACAATTTGTAAGTTTAATATCAAAATACATCTTTTCTTTTCATACGAACATGAATCACTGTGTTTTCCGTCTTACAAAAATAGCCCTGGTATATATGGAGGGTTGTGCCCACTGCACATTATCAGGAATTTGTTGCCTTTGTAGAAAAACAAGCATTAATCTTGGCCACAATGTTGCCCATAAATTTCTGATAATGGACCCCTCATTGAGCATTACACCCCTGAATATATCACTGACTAAAACGTAAATGAAGGAGAACCAGCCTATAACCCTGTCCTTAACACACCCACATTGAAGCATATACTGTTAAATGCTCAGTGAAAATGACCTTATGAATGTTTATGTGTGAAGAAGCGTGCTGATCAGTGGTACTTATGTATGCATTTGGGATGAAAGTGTGCCCATGTGTATAAATCCAAATAAGTAGGTGCTTTGGAGAACGTTTCCTGGTTCTTAAAGGCTTTGTAAAGACTTTTCATTTGGGGTGGATTACAGTGACACCTGTGGCTGGAATTGGTAGTGCTTTTCCAGGTTGAAGACAATGTTTCCCATTGGAACCATCATCCAATGTTGTAAAGATGCCACTCTTGACAAGATGTGTATTTGTTTCAAATGAATGGAGAGCTGATTTTTTTAAACATTTCTTTTCTTAGTTGAAGATAACGCGCACTGAAGTGAGGTTGATCTCAGTTTCAATCAAGGAATATGAGCAGGCAGCTATATATAAAGGAGACTACTTCAAGAATAATTGTACAGTTTTCTCAGTGCCTTCAACAACCCTTCACAAGTATGTGAGTTGCTGGATAAAAAGAAAGGAGGGAATCTTTAATTTTTCAGCCTACATCATGAGAGTTGTAATGGATATATTCGTACACTGCTTCCTTCAGTCTGACACATTTCCAGGTGTTCTTTTCTTTTTTCTTTTGTGGTTACAAAGAAGGAAGAACGATAGCAGAGATATGAAGTGCCTACTGCCTGAATCAGAAAATAACCCTTAATCATAGTTGAGCACATCAATCAGGCTGAGATGACGCTTAAACAGTGGCTAAAATTACACACATACTGATGGAAAATTCCTTTTATGACATGTTAAAGGTGTCAGAGACATCCCATACTTGAACAAGTGATTCAAGCAGCAAAAAAATTAATTGTGTGTTTGTGCATGTAACAACAGCTCCGGAGTGGTGATAAAAGCAGAAACAAGTGCAGGGTGACGATTCTGCAATAACAAAAGCTACAGTGCTTGTTCAGTATGCAAAGCAGCTACGGGATGGAGAATCTATTGTTGGCAGCCCACATTTGAATGCACACAATGTACAGACACACACACACAAACACACACACTCACATTCTCTGTTAATCTTCCTCCATCTGTGCAATCTCGCCCGGGTCTCAGTATCACACACACACACACACACACACACAAACACACACACACACACACACACGCACAAACATGCACACAAACATCTCGTTATGCGCCTATTTTCGTGTGGACGAATTCAAGAAACAACCACACACACTCATTTTTTTTAACTTACAACCTACAGTTCTACTGGTGCCCAGCCTGAGCCGATGCACTCTTGACGATTGTAGCACCACTTGTAAACACATTAACAGTCCTACACTCTCACACCACTCATTCCTCACTTAAACACACTCATTCTTTCAATTGCTATGCACCTAAATGCTACACACGCCTAACAGCAAAACAATAAGTTGATGCCGATAATTTTAAAGAGTTACATAATGTATTCTGAGTACAATATGTGCAATAAATTTCAAACTGCTCTAATTGTATCGAAGATGAGACAGTATTAAAATAAAGCCTTATTGGCACATCACACCTGTCCTGTATTAGACCTTGGACAGGGTCTTTTAGTGACTCTTAAAGCAGTTTTTGTCTATTGAAGTTGTTTGGTTTGCCTTTACTGCCTGTGTGTCTTCATTGTGACCAATTGAGCCGTTGTTTATGTTTCTATTTAGCAATGTTATGTCTACACTTATTTTTTGGTCATGCTTTGCAACTTCTGTCATGGTTTTAGGTATTTTTTGTTACTACTATGCGCCTCTCCTAAGTCCGTTTATATCCTTATAGTCTTTTGGGGATGATTTTGTTCGTCATTACATCATTTTGAGATGGTTTTAGATCAATTTCTAGCCAATAATTCTAGATTTTGTCACTCTGGGTCCATTTTGTGGATTTTGTTTTCTCTCTTTTGTGTTTTTGTGTCCCAATGTTTTTGTCTCTCTGTGGAAAGTTTGTAAATTGAAACTAATTAAATGTCTCAGTTGATATTTAACATGGTCTTACACATGCAAAGTAAAAAAAAAACTCTTCGCAGACTTTTACGTCTTTTGCTTTTTTTTTAAAAAAAAAAATCACCTTTTTGTTGTTGTTGTTTTTTTCCTTCACCTTGTTAGTAATACAAATCTCATCTGTATTTCTTCCATCTTTTACTCTGGACACTATACCGGCTTCTGACAATGAAACAAGAACAGAGTTGTTTCCAGCAAATCTCCAAACCTTCTGCTTCTGCTTTGGACAGCAAAAAAGGCAACAATTAAATTCCCAAGGTGCTCTTGGCACTCCTAGCCACCCACAAAGTGACAGACTTTTACTAAAACCGGCTGAAACCTTTTCACATCTTCACCTCAGGGTGTGAAGTCAAGAGCTGTTTTACGCCTGTGGAGTAAGTAAGCTTTGCAGCACAGATTGTTTTTCCTTTTTTTTTTTCTTTTACTTCTTTGTTGGGCCAAATCCACTCCAAAAAGTCTTCACACTTCTACCTCACAGGAGCCTCTGAGGCAGACAAGTTAGACCTCAGCAGAGGGGCTAATTAACCAGCAGCAGGAAACACCAACTGAAAGAGACATCAAGATTAATCTTATGAAGAGAGACGGAGGGAAAGAGAGCGGATTAGTGGAAGGAGTCTTTTATTTTTTACAATATGAATCACTCTGTAAGCAGGAGGGGAAAAAAGACATCCCTCCCCCACCAGCTACAGTGACAGATGTACAGTACAGGCTGCTATCAGTAGTTTACCAGAAATACTGTATGGGTGTGAACATGGGTATGGCTGGTTGCCGACCAAATTAGCTGTGAAAGTAAAGGCGGGGGGGATCTCATCTATCACCAAAATTAAAGAGCAGAAGGAGAGAAAACTGGACAGAATAGATGAACGAGAGGAGAAGGAAGCGGAGGAGCTTTAAATTCTCTCATGCTCTTCCAGTTAGAGTGTTAGGATTCAGTGTGTGGGATGTAAGAGGTGGTTTTCAGGTGTCTCTATTACTTGAATGCAACCTCTGTCAACAGAGACAAGGAAGAGGATCTGAAAAAAAAAAAAAGGAGGAAATGTCTCCAGGCAGTGGTATCACGTTGTTGTTTTCATTGTCAATGTGCCTGCTGACTTTTCCTTTACTGGCACACTGACCTGGAACAGGGTGCAGGCACGTGTGTGTGTGTGTGTGTGTGTGTGTGTGTGTGTGTAGAACACTTTCTTGGCTGAGGCTCTGTCTTAGCACTTGGCAGCAGGGAGCGATGAGGTCACACAGAATTTGGATTGAGGTTGTTGCTTTTTTTTCTCTTTTTTTGCATGATTCTTTCCTCCTACGGTTTTGGATGTGGATTGTATTTTGTATCTCCTTAAAAACACCCACAAAACCGCCCACTTATATTGAATAGTAGGCATTCAGGCAAGTGTGTAGCTGTGGGAGAGCTTTTTTCTGCCTCAGTCCCTCTGCACCATTTTCTACTAGAATAATTAAAATGTTTGGCTGGACCACATTGACTCAAAAAGGCAAAAAAAGGGAGATAAGAGTATAATCTGTGAAAATAATTGAAAATGTCTCCCCCTACTTTGAAGCTCCTCTTGCAGTTGTGCATTTTTTAATCGAGTGAGTAGCTGGGCTGTTAAATTAGGATCTCATGCTTGTTAGTCAGTGTGTGTCACAGCAGGAAGCTGTGTTGACAGAGTATTGTACTTACAGGCAATAACCCTGCACATTTGAAAATATAGACCAATACAATGAGACAGCTAAATGTGTTCTTTGGAAGCTGGCAGAACCTGTTTTACAGTACATCATGTTCTGTAAAAATGGCACAAAAACTGCTGCAGAGGCTTATAATATCCTGGCTGTGTTCTCGGGGCTGGGCGTGGTGTTACAGATATGGTTGTGTAATGTATATTTCTCTGACAGTGTTCAAATCTCACTGGCGTATTCCCCTGTGTGACAGCCGGACTCAGCCTAATCTTTATCCCTTTATCTGAGATATATGCAAACACAGGCAGAGCTGACAAGAAGGCTGCAGTCAGTGTGGGAGACGATGCTACAGATTCACACAGCCCCTGTTATCATTCAGCTTATATCTTACGCGTAAAATACAATTATCTGACTGAGGAATCACCCTGTAACTCCACTATAGAATACTTTGTAGATAAGAAGAGTTGAGGAGAAATAGAAAAATTTTGGATTTATGCTTTTGCTGGTTCTTCAACAATAAAAACTAATCAAGTTTTATTTCCAGCAAAAAAAGTCCTAGGCTTAAAATGAGTCACATTCACGTGAAAAATGAACTGTTTGGTGTGTGATACTGCAAAATTTGGTAAATATAGGGTCAGTATTTCTGATATCAACACCAATCTCAATACTTCGTACATAGAAAGGAAGTTTGTCAAAATGAGTCAAGAATAACAACACCACTAAAACTTAAGTTCATGATTGAAAGTAAATAACATTTTACCCAATAATAGATTGATGCGCCAACTACTGTCTTACAGTGACCATAGGAGTACCACAAGAGTCAGTTTTGGGTCAACTATTTTTTGTCCTTTATATAAATTTTGTCAATCAGAGTTTCTTCTGGGAAATTTCAATCTCTATGCTCATGACACTGTGATGTACTTCTTAACAGCCACTTGTCAGGTGCTGTGGCTCATATCGAGTCTAATGAGGCCAGACACAAATACTTGCTTGGATTTCACTTCTGTGGTGCATGAGTCAGGTTTAGGAACTGAAGAGAGGCAGATATACAACAGTGCAACGCACAGCTATGAGAGCAGAATGAAGATAAGCAAATGCTAATCTTTGAGGGCAGGGACATGTAGGAGGAGTAGATTCATGACTGGCAAAAATGAGATTATGTTTAAGAGGCAACAAATGTCTCATTAGTGTTAAGAAGAAAATTTCATGGATATCATAAAAAAAAGGGTTACAAATTACTGCAATGATTCAATAAAAAGAAAAGAGGTATTAAAAACAGTCCTTGAAATGCTGGAAATGATAAATGTAATTCAATGAATCCAAAGGCTAATGGGAAACCTTTCTTATTCATTCATGAACTATTATTTCAATCCCGCCAAGGCTTTGCAGAGTGAGGTTTGTGCCCTACTGTGAGGTCTATGTGCTTGATTAAACACTCAAAACAGCTCCAATAACATGCAGAGCTCCATTTACAGTGTGTGCCACATGGCGCATGCAAGTTGTGTAAATAACAAGCAGGGAATTGGTATGCAAGTTATGACTCTGGTGCAGTTAGAGCTAACAGGGACTACAGGGTATGATTGAACTGATTTGAAGAAGCTGAGTAAGGCCCCATAATGGCAGCAGAAAGCTGATCTGCATGATAGTGCGGATTGCAAACAGAGCAGCATGTCAAATTATCAGTCCAGTCATGACAAGGAGCTGCAGAATAAGCCGCAGAACAAGCTGCACTGGAAATTGAATTTAAATTTTGAATTCACATCATTCAAGTGAAGATTCTGAAAGGCTATCACTTAAATCGTACCTGTCAAACATGATAAAGGTCTTACTTTTTATTGTGCATTGAAAGTGAAAACAACTTAGTTAACTTAATTCTAGAAATCTTGACCTAGCATACTACAGCCAAATTCATGTTTTCTTTTCTTTGAAGGGATAGCTGTTGCTTGCATTCTTTCGAGTGTCGATCAACGAATCTATTCTGTGTGCAAGGCACTATCAAAATGAGCACATACTAAATATATCTTTTTAGCCAACATGCTAACTGTAAACGAAAGTGCTTCGCCTTTTTTTGGCATCATCTCATCTTGAATAATCTTTATCTTCTGCCCTCTTCTGGTCTGGCAATCTAATGCACTAACTTCTCATTTTCTCCCTACATCACTGTCCTGATTTTCATATCACTAGAGTACAGGCCAAAATGGAAACGCAGAAATCAATGGGCCATAGGAATCATTGAGTACTTTGATTTAATGGACACTTTCAGTCAAGTTCTGCTGTCAACCTGATGAAGTTTGCATTCTGACTCTCACACGTCTCTTTTGTAATATGGAAATTCCAGAAAACTTCAGTTTATTGTAAGTAATGTCCAGCTTATTCTGCTGAAGAAAGCCAAAGTGAAGCCTTTGTGTGCCATATGCACTGTCTCCGTTGAACAGAGAGCTATTCGAAGCGGATGAGCAGGCATGTCTCAGAGGGATGTAATGGACCAAAATTGATAGTGTTAGCGCTGCAGATGGCCAGGCCGTACAAAAAGAGATCTGGATGGAAGTCGTTGAGCACTGACCCCTGCCTACAGAGGAATTACAGAAAAGTTGGCACCTACTCCCAGACACATTTTTCAGAGCCCCGTTGGACGATGATGGACGATGATTGCTGATGGATCCAAAGATGGTTGTTAGGATTACTGTTATACAGCGGTGAAAAAAAATGTACACAATCTCAAATACCATTAAATATTAGTAGAAAAAACCCTTTTCTGTTAAAAAGGTGTGGTTGCATCAGATAGACAAACAAATAAAAACTATGTTTTATTTTGTTTGCTAGTTGGAATATTTAGTAGTCCTGCCATTTGCACACAGCTGAGCTCTAATCATGGCTGGCATGTTCCCCACCAGTTTTTCGCATTGTTGAGAGGTAATCTTCTATCAGTCATCCCTAATTACTCCTTTTACTTATTTTAAATTCTTTGGTCAATGCTTTCTGGATCCTGTGCTCCTAAAGCCAAGTTCTTCTGGCCCTGGATGTGTGCAAGGGGCATTATCTTGTCGAAGCATTCAGTTTTGACCTCAAAAAGTAATGCACGTACAGGAGGGAAGTGGGTTTGGAGAATGGCACAATACTTGTCAGAGTCAAATGTGCCACGACAGACAGTAAGATGGCCAACAGCAGCACATCCCCAAACCATGATACTGCCTCCACATGCTGGACTGTAGGTACTGTGCACACTGGAGAAAATGCTTTGTTTGGACTTTCGTGTACCCTCACATTAGCGGGAGGAAGATAAAGCTGAAAACTGGACTCATCTGACAACAGAATCTTCTTCCACCTCCTGGCTGTCCACTTCTTGTGTGCTTGGGTCCAACAACAGCAGGCTCACCTCTGCCTGACTTTGATCAGAGGCTTCTTGACATCTTTGTAGCCATGATCTAAAAGTACAGTGCGGGTGGAGGACTGGACACCAGTTTGATTTGACAGCAGTTACTGAAGCTCCTGTGATGTCATTCAGCAGTTTTCCCTGTACATGTAGATCAGGATACAGTCATTTCTTGCTGAAGAAACGCTTAGACACTCAGATCTTAGTTCGTGTTCAGGCCGTTGGTTGGCCTGTATTTCTGCAGAGTGTCTGCACTTCCTGACTCTCTGCCGTTAAATTGACTGGTTTCCTGCAAACTCAAAACAAAAATGGCGACTGTAGAGGAGGCGTTGCCAATGCAGCTCTGCCACAAAAGACAAAAAAGGAGTCAGTTTTGTAGGAGTTGGTGGTAATTGAGGCTGTTAAATACATCGTGTTTGCACTCCCAAATGTAACTAGAAGTGTCTTATTAGCTTTATATTTTGTTGCTGACAGGTTCACAAGGTTCATGTTTACACATGAAAAATAAACACCATGATGGACAAGAAACAGCAGACAGTAAACAAATTATCTTGATGCTATTTATCACACACAAGTGAAGAAGTCAAACATTTAGTTTTTTTTTGCCTCAACTGTTTTTTTCCTCATAATCACAATGCCAATGAATAGCAGCCTTTTGTAAACCGTTTGGAGATGGCAGAAAAGATTTGGCATTTTTCAGGGGCACAAACCACATGCTCAGCTTTACCTTTCATTCAACAAATGCATATTTCTAACAAACAATTTTTTGTCTTTTTTGTCTCATTTTTACTTGTTGCCTCTTTTTTTTCCTGATGTTATCAGTTTCCATATTTTTTTACCAGAGGCCTTTATCTATCATTATAATAAATGCACAAATGGCTGCTGAAAATGTCTTTCTAATTTTTGAAAAATTGATGGACTAGATAAAGTACATGAAATTCTTTTCAGCTTTTTAGGTCCCAGCAGTAACATAAGTCTGACACAGGTTAAAACAAAACACAGATGAGCTTTAACTCACATTTAGGTTGAGGTACACAAATCCTGATGACCAATGTTTCTTTTTTTTGTCTGATACAACTTGTGGAGCTTTAAATCAGTCATTTCCTCTAGGTATAATATGTCTTATATTGTCAGGGAGCAGGGTCATTCTTTCTTACAGACAGCCAGGCAGTAGGTCCTACACACTCACACGCGCAGTCTTCTATATCTCCTCCTATATCTCTGCCTAAAGGGTCTCCAGAGACTGTTATACAAGCAGGCCACGCAAGGACACACAGAGAAATGCATAGACTGAGAACACTGTATAGATACACAAGCACAGCTCACAGGGCGTGCATAAAGAAAGTCAAGACTTTCACTTTAGTCCAAACAACAACAACACCAACACACACAAACATACACACACACACACAGGGGCTTTATTCACATCTCTGGGTTTATACATAATACACACAGTACTCATGTGTTATTGTACACTGTGCAGAATTTTCCAATCGCCCATGCACTAACACACATACACACTCACTCACACACACACACACACAACCCACATGCCAGACTGAGAGCACAGTATGGATGACCTTGGATGCCGTGAGCTTTGCCAGCAGCTGAGCCAAGGCCAGAACAGAAGAGGGCAGGGAGAAGGGCATCAGCATGTCAGGGAGACAGAGATGTGAGGAGAGGAAGAGGAGCCAAATTAAAGATGGATAATTAAAAGATAAAAAAAGCAAGAGATGGAAGTGAAAAGAATACAAATAGCAGGGTAGAAGGATGAGGAGGGTAGCTGCAGAGAAATAGAGTGGAGGTGTTAAAAGCTATCTGTATGGATTATTTGGAAATTTCTTCATATGGTTGCACAGCAACCATACTGAAGTCATGAAAAGTGAACCCTGTGCAATCTGCCAAAAAGGGAAAAAAGAAGCACTCTGCTTTCAGGCACTCAGAAGCTGGACAGCTCCTTCTCCACTACACTCATACACACACATACACACACACGCGCGCACACACACACACACACACACACACACACACACACACACACACACACACACACACACACACACACACACACACACACACACACATTTCAACCAAACTTCCACCCACACACACAAATCTTTCCTACTTTAGAGAGCCAGACAGGATATGGTTAAACAGTGACAGAGGAGGAGCAGTTTTAGGGATGTGGGGAGGGATATGAAGAGGAGGATGACAGAGGAGGGAAGAGGGAATTTAGGGGAGTTATAAATAGAAAGATGATGGAAAAATTTGGCTATTCATGGACTCTGTGATTTGAGTTAGAGAGGTGACCTTATAGTATATACTTCTCTATCATATCGAGATTCTCTCTCCACACAGATACATATTCCATATGTACGGAGGCTGATCTCACCCAAAGGAGACTACTCCTGGAGGTGGTCGAGGTCTGTGGTGTCGCTTTAGCATGGCGGTAGCTGACTTGTTTGCATGCAGAGGCAACACCCACTGCTGTTCTTCTCAATGGTAAGGGATGACCTCATGCTAGGCTTTGATGCCCTGACACATCAGTGGTCTCTGGCGGCTTCGGCTTGTCTCCTTGGTCTCCTCACAGTGTGTCTTACAGGGTCCCCATACATACGGTATGTAACTGTGTGGAGAGATAGTCTCCAAAGGCTAGAGAATGTTCAGGACATTTGATAGACTGTAACGTTGGTTCTCTGAGCAAAGAGACTATCTCTCTGGGCCAAAGCCACTCGGACACAGTGTCAATCAATGTTAATCAGTGATTGTATGCTCACCTGGGGCTTTTATAGCCTGTGCATGGGCCACAAAAGTTGTGTTTCTTAAAGGGGTATCCACATCAACTATCCCAGTGGGATCAGTCTCTGTACTTATGGAATATGTAACTCTGTGGAGAGATAGTCTCTTCGCTCAGAGAATCAAGGTTACAGTGTAACCAAACGCTCTAACAGACTGTTCTGTGTTGTTATGTTTTCTTATTCTGAAGAATGTGTGAAGACTGAGAAAACTGAGGATGCTCTGTTACATTTGTCACATAAATGATTAGATGAATGGCTGGCTGAAAGTTGGTTACTGATCCATCAGAAAACGCCTAGATCAGCTCTGATCCGTTTCAGGATTTGGACGTCCTTACATATGAGCTCAGAGCTTGGCAGTTGCCTTGAATTTGAAGAGCCTAGTTGAGCTTAAATGTCTGGTTCAAAAATGACAGAATCTCAAAAATTTAAAAAATATATTCTGGGATTAAAAACAAGAAATATGTTGACATAGAATTATCTATGATCTAAATATGTAGATGACACATTTGTCCAACATATGAACAACATTTACATTTCCCCTTATCAATATGGGGAAGTGAGCTGATGACAAAAAAAAAAACAGTCACCGTGATTAGCCTTATTTCCTATTCAAATGTACTCTGGTGCTGCAGTGATAGCGCTGCTAAACTCACTGTCAGTAATTAAGTGCAGTCCTGTGATTAGCCGCCGGTCGCAGACTAATCCCTCGACAAAACCCTCAGCTGAGTCCCAATCAGCGGTGTGACACCTCTGATTTAAATGTCATCGCTACATTATTAAGTTGTTCTGACTGGTTCACTCAACATTTATGACTGGAGGTGGGGTTTTTTTTAGTAGCTGAGGGACTCAAGGTAGCTACACTGTTGAATGTATACATACTGAACATTCGGCACTAGAGGAAATTGAGACTGAAAATTGGATCTCCATCTTCATTTCTCTCCCATCACTCTCTGATACCTCCATTCAGCTGTAGACCAAATGCAAACTGCCTTTTGGAGAGTCTGGTGACCTGATTAGCAATTCTATACACACTCTTCTAGGGACTTATTACCGCTGCTATTCTATACTCTGTACACAGTGTGTCGTCTTACATTCCTGGCAGGGTTACAGATCTCCCTGCAGCACCGATACTGCGACATGTCAAGTGTCAGTCAAAGCCCACGATGTAGACTCACCTAAACTAACCTGAATGCTGGTGTGTTGCAAGGTTTAAGTGCTACTTTTACAACACAGGTCAAGTCATTAACCACCAAATTCAAAGTTAAACTATTTCTGTGTTCTTCACCTTTACTTATATTGCCCACCAATTATAAAACCAGGACAGTAGACAGCTCCTTTCTAAATATTCATCCATCCATTGATATATAAATTCCCTAAAATCAACCAATCAATCCATTGATTTATCAATCAACACCCTTCAGTGGATTCATCTATCTGTATAGTTCCTTCCATCTATCTCTCAATCTTTACAGTCCAATCCACCCATCTCACCAACCATCGATCCATCAAAAACTCTCTGCAGCATAAGCATCCATCCATCCATCCATCCATCTGTAAACATCCTTCTCTTCATCCATCGATTCTAATCCATCCCTTTGTCCATGTATCCGAAACATCCATCTGTGCATCTAGAAACTTCCACTTCTGACTTTATATCCATGTCATCCATCTTAATTTCACATTAGCCGCTGGTCTGAAAATATGAGGCAACACAGGAGGGCTAAAATCTGCATTTCATCAAGTGTCCGCTTGAGGCTGACTGCATAAGAATAGTAAGTACTGGAAAGCACATTCACACCAAGCCAAGACAGGCCATTTTTCACAACAGAAATACGTGTTTACAGCCTGGTACAAAAACATGTCTCTCTGAAGAGCTAATTCTTGAACAACACACGCTGTACAGAGGTTGAATTCTTTTTTCTAACTTTGTAATTTTGAGGACTTTAAGATTTCAAGTTTGCAAAATCAGGCACAGCTCAGCTAATCCACAGATATTTACATTAAAACTGTTTATGAGAAGGCTGAGACTTTGTGCATTTTTTAAACCATATATAACCGTGACACTTAAAGCCATACACTTCTATCCATCTATTCATCCAACCAACACTTCATCAAGAAATTGCTTAAAACTGATCCATCCAATCATTCCCATTAATTCTTCCATCCACCCAACCATCAATGAATTTGTGAACTCACTTCAATTGGTCCACCTGTTTATCATCCCCACATTCCTTTTCATCCACCTATCCATCTATTCATTTATCATCCATCCAGTCATTCTTCTTAACCCGCACCCATCTTATAATCTACTGTATCTGCATCTTGTTTCAGGACATCAGGTGACATCATGAAAGTGTTTCCCATTTCTCATGTTTTATTTCAGGCCCTCACTGGCTCACTTGTATACTGTACGACTGTCACCACTGAAGCCTATTGGGGTTAACTGTTTAGTGTCATTGACCAATAAGACTTTTAAATAGGCCATTCTTAAAATACTAAGAATAAGGATTTAGATTTGACCATTTTTCAAACACTTGGAATGTAGTGTACACATGTATTCATACAAAATAAAACCTGTTAGGAGATTCAGGTGTTTTCGAAGTTGAATTAAAAACATAAAAAGTGATTTTCTAAAATCATCTCAAGAGTAAAAGAGCTAAGATCAGAAATATTTGACACAGATAAGGCTTTATAGAGCTGTGACTGATTTCTGAGGAAACACAGCAGAGCGTAGCAGTGACACACGACAGTAGGCCAAGCAGCGATGTTAGTGCCATTTCATTTGACCGAGAAAAACATATTCTTGTGAGGACTCAAAATGGGTCACCACACAGATGTCACAGCAGCACAGCAACCTCACCTTTGACCTTAACCTGATGATGAGTTCACTCTGAGGTCAGCTGGGGTCTCAGTGCTTAAATAACAACACAGAATCGACCCAACACACAGAGGAATTAGGGCAATATGGGTGGAGGTGGTGGTGATTTTGGGGGCCGCTTGGATGGGAACAGGGCTTTACTTGTCTTCAGTTCGCCTAACCAGCCGCACTTTTAAATGAGAACAAAACAACAGAGCAAACAGTGCTCGCTGCTTCATTAACGCTTCATGTGGCTGATTATTCTTTGTGAAAAATGAGACGGGCGTTTGTTTTCTCGTCAATGCATCAAGCGCTTCAATCATGCCTCACTCGAGCCCAGCGGATTATGACATGATGAGTCTAATGATGGGGCGCAAACAAATCACAAATAAATAATCTTGTGTGTACAAAAGGATACTGATACACATGATGATGTAAACATGCCCCCCTCCTTCTCCCCAACCACCACCATCACCACCCAATATTGTCATATATACAGGCTATAGTAAGAGACTGGATATGTAACTGCTTTGATTTGGTCTGCCAGGAAAATGTCATACAGCCTCTGAATTGATAGGTAGCTCTGCTGTGATGACACACAGATGCTTCATATACAGACACTGAGCAAAGAATAGGACTTGAATTCCATCAAATGTCAGACAAACATTTTCACAGTCATAACGCTGAGAAAAGATAAGCCCAGAACATCCCGGCCAGACTTCAGAAATCCAGTTTCAATGAGAAGCCTATCAAACTTTGGAGTCATATCAGTTCCACTTTGAATTGTTATGCTCTGGAGACATTTTCTGCCTGACATTTTGTTTATTGCAAAAGCAAAGCTTTTATTTGTTTTTACACTGTTTTTATGCTCTAACTTTTTTACCATGCCAAAAGAGCATGCAATATTTCCTTTTCCAATGCATATTTACAGCACATATACATATAAAGAGTAAAACAACAGGCAGAGAGTAAAATAAAACCTGCCAGTTGATTAAGTTTGTATAGTCTTCTCTGCTTTCTTTCAGTGTGTCCACCTTAGGCACAGGAGTCTGCACTGCAAGTCCTCATTTTGGTTTCATTCAGACATGACAGGACGATTAGGTACCATGAGTGTTGGAATTTAAAAGTAATCTTCTCGTTGAGGCCATGATTAATGCCCACCGTCAGCTCCTACAGTGCTTATTCCCCTCTGAATCTCCCTAATAACTTGTCTCATTAGCTTTAAAATTTTACAATACTTAATAGAAGTTTAATCATTTCTCAAAGCGCTCAGGCAGAAAATGATAGAACATTGAGCTCGGACCCTCTTTTTAATTAATTCATAGATTTTACCTCTTTTACCCCACTTAAAAGTCTTTAAACTTATATTACGATAGACCACACAGTTTCAGTCTCAATGAGTGATAACAAAAGAGTTGCAAATTCAGTGCAACAGGTTCTGAACTCAATTGGTTTAGTTCTTGATATTAAACCCAAAGCGTATGCATATACAGTTATCATTGGTCACTTAGGGTTGGAGAAAATATATCCAGCTGTTTGTGTTCAGTAGATGTAATTGGCACCAGAGTCACTCATAAAACAAACAAGATATACGTCTTTTCACCATTCTAGGCTTAAATCATGGGTTATATGTGGGTTTTATGTTGTGGCTCGGGTTAATAGGTACATGCTACATTAAACAATCCAAGATGATATGGCATTTTGTAGCCTGGTGTTATTTGGCAGTAGTCTTACCTTGAAAATGGAGATAACTTTAATATTGCACTTCGAATTGCCTTGTTGCAGAAATGTGCTATATAAACAAACTTGCCTTCCCTTGCCATGAATTGAGACATTTTTCTGGACGCAAACAGTTTCTGCGGTAATGTGTCTGTTTTATACTGATAAAGTTTGAAATTGTAATTTGTCCTCCTGCCCAACAAGTCCAAACAAATCAGATGAAGTCTGGAAGCTGCAAGTCAGGAGCAGCATGAAAAGGAAGAATGAATAAATAAATAAACACTCTCACCTTCACTTCCTTGTGAATTCGATGTACACATTCACTCAAGGAAAAATAAAGAACAAATCTTTCTCCCTGATGCTTGACTGACACCGCCTTGACAGTTAGAATTATTGACTTTTTTAGGTCAGCCCTGCAGACAGCGACTACGATGAATATATCAAAAGACAGTTCTGTCAATTGCAGAAACACAAAACCTTTCAAATATTCACAAACTGCATGAGTGAGCTTTAACCTTTTGTTTCCACATGTTCTTGAGTCTCTTTTCACTGTTAATCATTCATATGGGAGCATGATGTGTTGCTGTGAAGCTTTTGGCAGCTTTTTATAATTTCACAGCTTAGAAAAGGGAAGAATGAGGATCAGAAGAATCAGAGAAATGTCTAAAAGGATTTATGATGGAGAGAAGTGGACACAAAGAAATCTTGCAACACTTCATCTCTGTCAGTGACGTTCATTTTGACAGTTGGTGGTGTTTTTGTTCACCTATCTGCTGAGGTAAAAAAAGGAAGAATTTTTCTTTTACACTGAAAACAGTGATGTGTGAGGAGCTGTGTGGAGCCGCCTATAGATCCTGTGCTTGGAGAGAGTTCATATAGCTACATGAAAATGATCTTGAGAAACAGCATTTAATAGAGAGGAGTCACATGGCTCAGTGATCACTCTTTCCAGTTTGTAACTAATAAAGTCTCAAAGATTTGTTTCAAATTCAACTCAAAATGAATCTGATGAAACTCAAAAAGGATGAAGTTGAATAAAGAGGGTTTTTTATACACATTAAAGCAAAAACTGTCTCCTTAGCAGGTTTCCTTGTGAATATAAGGAAAAGTTTAGCCAACCCTGATGTGCACAAGCAAAGAAACCAGCCCTGTGTCGATGTGTAAACACTGGGATGTCAAACGCACAGCTGGGGCTCAGCAATAATCACATCACATTGCGTCGCAAACAGAACATTGCAGGGGAAAGAAGTCACCCTCGGGCCCAGAAGCTTTTATCTGTGGCTCTGATCTGGTGTGTGAGCATAACTGAAAATAAAATGGAACAATTTGTACTCACTACTCTCCCATTGGATGCCTTGTATGCACTGGCTTTGAAAATGGCAGGGGTTATTAAGTTTAAAATGTGAGTCTAAACAGAAGCTCCTGGGCAAAAACAAGGAACACTGTGCATCTTTTAGCGATTCCATTGAGAGTGCCAGCGTTTTCCAGGGTAAAATGTTAAAGATGAACTTCTGAGATGTCTTTTTTTCCATCAAACCACAGACGAATGGGGTCTTGCAGATGGTTTTTTAGGGGAATAAATTGTTTTCTATTGATTTATGTCTCCAGAGTAAAGCCGGTCAGTCAGCTGTTTGAGTCTCTTCTGCTATTATGGTCTGGCTAGTGAGCTCAGATGAAGTCAAGTGAATCCAATAAGTACCAGCGAGTACAGACAATAAGTTTCACATTTAAAAAATGCTATAAATGGTTTCAGAATGTTAAATCTTAGAGCAGAAAAATACAAGCAAGTATAGGAAATGAAGTATCAAAACATCTTTTGAATAGCCTTTGACCTGAAAACCAACGTGCTGTAAGCTGCACGCCTCAAGGGAACTCGAGCAATCATGCATCACTACACAGGGAAAGCAAGATGTGCAAAAAACTTTTATTTAGCTTCTTTTGCTAGCTCAACTTTATCCTCAAAAAAAAAAAAAAAATCCATGAGACCCTTTAATCTACACTGTTTCACTCCCACCCGTCACTCAAAACTCATCTTTGTCTTTGTTGAATTTAAGGCAATGAATTTAATGTCCACTATACAGAAACACCCAACCCCTCTCTCACGCCCACAGCTTTGGATGCCTTCCATACCATCGGCTAACAGGACCTGGTGAACTTGATCAGAAAAACTAAGCTGACTTCTCGCCCACTATCTATCTTGGCACCCACTCTATTTTTCAACAGTTATGCCTGGATTTGTCCTAAGTTTTATTTATTATTAACTTGTCTTTATCTTCAGGCTGTCTCTATTTTAAACATGCATCTATCCAACCCACACTAGAGAAAACAAGCCTGGATCCCACCTCACCCATGAATTTTGCACTGAAACTCCGCCCTCCAAGAAGTCTCAAACAACATTTTCTGTACTCGGAAGAAGATGGCTGCTTTGTTCTTAGGGTCATAGTTTGGTCTTTGATGCTAGACCATCACACTGATAAGAAAACTGGATAGGAATATCAAGCACAGCATTAGAATTGTTGACTGACATTTCTCCGTCTCAATTAAAGACAGTATCTCTGAGTCCTCACCTCTGACATGTGGAGCACCACAGGGATCTGTACTAGGGCCCTTAGTCCTCTGTCTTTACTGTCTGCTTCTAAAAGAATTTACATATCTTATCGCCTCGTGCCTTACTTCACTTTTACATCCACCTATGCCAGTGGGTTATCCAGGCCCCTGGTCTGCATCAATTCAACTAAATATTGACTGACTGACTTACGGTTCACCAAGGGCAAAACAAAGCCCCCAGTTTCCTGACATCAAGTTGTTACCACCATCTTCTTCTTCTTTGTCTTAAAGGCAAAAAATACCTAGCTTTAATACAAGACACTTGATAGAGCTGGGGTTTGACTTGGAATCAAAAGAACTCTCTCACCAGCTGAGCACTCAGCCCAAGTGGACTTGTTGCTATAACAACACAAGTGATGTTGTCATCATATGGGGCAGAATGCAATGTTTGGTTGCAGACTGCATTTGGCCTTGAATAGTCTGATAAAGTAGATAGTAAAGCACAAAAGAGTCAAAGTAGAGGTGAGGACATAGCCAATGGAAACGGGTGCCTCTGTTAACAGCTCATTAAACGGGGTTGTGAGATTTTAGTTGGTTTGGCACAGCATGAACAAATGTGCCCTTGACGACACTGACACAATCTACCTGGTTGACCCTGAAAAAAGATAGACTATGTGATAAATATTGTCACCAACTGAGCATGGAAAAGGGCAACAAATCGCCTGGAGAAGGACAAATTATGCAACGTCCATGTAATTAGCTTGGCCATTAGTGAGCAAGCAGTGATCATTAACAGCCATGGAATTTATTCTATAACCTTTGCCAGTTCAGCTGCTTTGCTTCACTGTCAGATAAAGCGTTACTTCTTATTTATGGAAACATTAAATAGATAAAACTACATTAAACTAACCAGCTTATGATGACATATCTCTGTTTTTATGTAGGTTAATGTTCTTTTTTGCCTTGGGTCCGTTGCGTGTTCATATGTTCGTGTGGGGCTTGTAACCAGAATTATTTATGCAACATTTAAAGGGCTCTATAATTTAAGCTAAGGGGAAAGTTTGCATCATAAAGTACATGTTCAGTGGCTTTCAGAGAGTTGGACACCCACTGGCCTATAAAGGCATTTAGCTGAGTGACTGTGAACTGAGTGCATCCATACAACTTCTCTTTCCTGACGCATAACTCTGAAAAAGTAAAGATAGAAACCAGCAGTACACTGGAAGGACATATCAATTATTTACACAACCAGATATTAGGATAACTTTACTCCCAACTGCTGTTCCACAGCTGAAGAGAGGAAAGAAAAGAACGTTGTTCTACTGCTGTAGCCCACTTTAAATTGGCAATCATTCATTGACGTTCTATTGTCCCTTTTAACAAAACAGTTTGGCTGAGAAGCACTCTGATTTTTGCCTTAGTGCACAATCTAATCTCCTCACAATCAAGCTATCTGCTTCAGCCTCACCCTCTTGTTGTGTCTGTGTTTAAACTCTCTCCAGAAGCACACAAATAATCCTGTGCAGCTCTCAAAGGCTCTTGGACTTTTCTAGGGTTGCTTATCAAACATAAAAAAACAAGGACAACAGGACAACAAAAAGACAAATAAGTAGAAGATGTGAAGCACAGGGATCAGTCTTGATCATTAAACTTTTCTCAATGGGTAGCCAAATTTGAAACTGAAATTGGAACATAGGATGGTATCACTGAGTTCATGTCCACTTTTCATACACAATATGTTCCATGCTTGACAAAAGATTCAGAGGAAGAAGAAACCTTCTTGTACCTACAAAAAAAAAGATGTGATTTTGAGGTTCAACAAGAGTGAAAGAGTGGTTGAGGAAGTAGAGAGACCAGTTGTTGACATGAAATCAATTATGCATAATGTATAAGTATTTCAATTTGATCAACAAAAATAGTCCTGAAGCTGAGTCTTTAGTATGAAGAGCCAGGAGCTTGAGTTAAAATAAGTGAATACAGTCCGCCTGTTATTTCTGTTCATTTAATCAGCGTGTAATATCTTTTGCTGCTCATCTCATTTCAGACTGTAGGTTGTGAATATTAACAAGGCTGACAGTCAAATCTGCAGTGACTCTGCCACCCCTTGCTGGGAGGAGATCATTGGAGAGCTTTAGTTATTTATAACTTTTCTTGAAAATGTCAAAGACAAAACTAATGAGGTTTGATAAAGGATTCAAAACTCCACACTATATTCACATTTGATGTTTATTATTGAATGCAACCAGAAAAACAAATTAACACTCCCTTTGCCACTGTTTTACTCCCTTTAAAAGCTGCTATTTATAAGATAAACATTCAGCAGTAATGATACATACACATCCCCAAGCTTGAAGCAGTTGTGTTGAACATGACCGTTGTTTAACCCAGACACTCTGTCTGGTTTGTCTTTGTTCAGCCCATCCCAGTGGCCCTGCATGAATTTGATGCACCAATTCCGAAACAAAAAAAAAAAAAAATTGGATGCACGGCATCGAAGCCTGTTTCAAAACAAGGTCGGACTTGGTAGGTTTCCTTTTTATGACGGCAACGCTGATTAATTCTGATTTCACTACTCAAAATTTAACCGACACGCCATGCGGCGCGGCTTCATCCCATGTCTGTTTCTTTGCACGGATTCAGACTCTTGTTGCGTGTGTGGAATTAGGACAATGCGAACCCAGCCATTAAGGAGGCTCTGAACATCTGTTGCAAATCTGAATCAAGGGAACTCAGACGTGTGAAAATAATTCGGTGTGTGCGAGACAAAGTTGCATCGAATCCACCGTACTGTCAGATCGCATCACATCAGGAACTCAGGAACATTTTCATGTGAGTCCCACCGCTACACTAATATCACTGCTTACCCCACATTCGCTCAGCAGGGGTGATAAGGCCATACACCCATTAACCATTGTCTGTACCATTCTTTAACTGCAGGGGAGGTACAACTCCACAGACTCGCATGCACTCTAACCATTTAGTACTGCAATGTACAGACAGAAGGTAATGCTCTCCAGTCGCACTCACATGCTGCACAAACTCATTCTGAATAACACTGCTATGGTTAGCTCTTCTTTGTATGGGTTTAATACAAGTATCGTTATTTGTATGCACTTAATGTTCTGGGATATTTACTTTTTGCATGCCTGTCACCTGGAATAATTACTTTCTTTGTTCTCAAATCTTTACTATGGCGACATCCAAGGAACTATCTTAATGAAATACAAAGGCAACCTTGTCAAAATAAATGTGTTCAATTACTATGGAATTGGCTAATTGCAAAAAAAAACACACCCGTGTCATCACTGTAATGTCCACAAAGGCTTTTAATTTTTAATATGTTAATCTAATTAAATGGGACCAAAATGAAACCATTATTGGATAAAAAGAGCTGCAGGAGGTGTCTGGCTTGTGCTAATTTAAACCTTTTATCATAGAGAACACCAACAGAATGTGCTTCTTCATCAGCTTAATAATAACTAAAAGAGTTTTTGCAGTTTATTTTGACCTTATAGGAATAAAGTGCTTTGGGTCCCATTCCCACCATGAGGAAACAATTCACAGCTCCTCACTGTCGTTGTAGGTGCTTTCTGGTCACTTTGGATGGCTGGTAAATGACAGAGACAGTCATGAAAAGCTGCGGTGTGGTGAGAATACAAACAGTGTAACCTTTAGGATGCCTTTGAGAAGACATAAATGGATATAGGGCGTGACATGTGAGGCATAAGCTGAGAGAATGGGAAAACAGTGGGATCTCAAACAGACCTGTTCGGCTAAAACCAATCATGTAGAGATGTGGCGTTAATTTTTACAAAGCTTAAATTATCATGATGTAATGCAACAATGATTTCTTTCTCTTTTTTTAACTGTATTGGACTTGGACAAAGAAGCCTTTGTTACCATCTTTCCTCTGGTGGGCGTGGTTTTCTATCATTTTGTGTGCTGCCTCTACTTCTACTTCAGGATTTCCCTGTATGTGTGCTCATTTATATGAGCTGATCAGATTTTTGTATGACTGACACCAATTTCTCATAGAAAAAGATGATAATTCCTCTTCCTGGTACTGGTGGTGAGTAAAAAATTGTTGGGTCAGTGGCTCAAGAGGCAGAAGTTTGGCAGAAAAATTGTGATTTACTTAATTAAAAGTTACACTAAAAAGAGCAACACACAAGCGTCAGACTTTGTAATCTAACCTTTATTTAACCAGATAAAAATCTGTTGAGATCAAGTTCTCTTTCACAAGGGTGATCTTAATGTGGACTGTAAACCTGAGCTCCCGCTGGATAAGAAAACCCAAATATTTATAGCTTGTAAAAAGATCGATGGATTTTCCAAAGGAAGTTAATTTGATATTCAGTGGTGACTCACTTGAGTGTGAGTTTAGTTTCCTCAGTATTCAAAACCAAGATAAACAGCAGGAAGCATTGGTGTCATGAGCATAAAGGTGATTTGACAAGTTATCGCAAAGATTATTAAATACCTTGAAACAGCGAAACTGCTTGATTGTCCTGTGTCTCAGATGCATTAAAACTTAAAACTCATTCACTACACACCCCAGTGGTAAGGGAACTACACTCCAAGCTCCAAATGTTCTCATAAGACCCAAAATTCACACTGTTGATAAAATCCCAATATGCTGAAATACTGAATCAGCATTTCTGACAACACAAGTCTGTTTAGATTTTTGTAGAGCTGTTCCCGAGGAGCACAGAGAGCGTTATCTTTCTCACCGCATGTGAGCACACAATGAAAAACTGCCACACCAAGCATCTTTATCGGGGCAGTCAGAATATTTGTTCTCTGTGTGTTCAGCTGTGCTTGGTGCCACCACTGAAACATCTCAGCCTTTACTGTTTGGGAAGGCGTCGCTGCTCCAGTCGACCAATCAGAAACTACACAGGATGGGACTGGTCACCCAGGTAACGAGGAACATAAATGGTTTTCAGGATGGGGAAAATTTGCCTGTGTCTTACTGCTGAGTGTTGTGAGAGATAGCTGATTTGAAAAACAAGAAAAATTTATTTTCATAGCCAAAAAAAAAAGTCAAACCTGATGTTTCTCTCCATGAGGAAGTGCACATCTAGTCCAAAACAAAACCTGTTGTACCTCTTAATTGTACTTAAACACTTTTTAAGAAACTAACGTTTCTGGGGGACCCCTTTAAATTTTCCAACCCAATCACCCCCCATGGGCTCATGTTTACTCACCTTATTGCAATGCTTTAAACATAACATAAATGCACTTTAATAACTATAGCGATGAAAAACAAGTTTCCCTTCTTTGATCTAACAACAAAAATTCCTCTAATTAAAGGCTCCACCGTGTCTCACTGGGCACAGGAAGCCTGACGAAGCCTAATGGCTCTGCTGGCTGCAGGAAATGTAGGGAGTCTGGGCATGTGAGGAGGTGTTTAGGCACTTATTTTACAGTAAGAACTATATGTCAGGATGTTAGATTGTGAAACCAGGAATAAAATCAAAAGTAGTGAGTGTTTAGTGTGGCTTGCTGTGTGGTGGCTTTATTCAGGCTCTGCAGTGCTTTGAGGCAAACGCCATTAGCCCTTCGTTTGGTAGTGTGTAAATGTAAAATGAATATTTAACTACAACCCCAATTCCAGTGAGGTTGGGATGTTGTGTAAAATGTAAATAAAAATAGAATACAATAATTTGCAAATCCCCTTGAACCTATATTCAGTCAAAAACACACACTACAAAGATAAGATATTTAATGTTCAAACTGAAAACTTCATTGTTTCGTGGAAATATTTGCTCATTTTGAAATCGATTTCTGCAACACGTCCCAACCTCATTGAAATTGGGATTGTACATAAAAACAAGCTTTATATTGTAACATTGATTTTATTTAGAGTTTGTGCCATAATCAAACAAACCTAAGATGACCTGCCTCAAATGACACTGCTGGGAAATCTAATTTGTATTTGAGATGTGAAAGCATCCCTAACTTTTAAATAACCTTTCTTTTTACCAGCTTCTTCTTATCGTGACTAAATGCGATTTCACACCTGAGCTGTCGGATAAGATCTTTAATTAATAATTAGATGTTACTGGTGTCTCAGTTTGAAGCTTCACAGTGCATCCCACAGAAGTCATGGAGCCGGTACTTAAGCTTGAATTCCTCCATTTCATTTTCCATCATTACCATTTTGAGCTTCTTTTCAACATGGTATGATTCAAGAATGTAAAGTTCATTATTTACATAGAAAATATTTAATGATGTAGAGTTTTTGCTGTGTTCAGTAAACAAATTTGGGCCCTGAACAAAGTTTGCAGAAGGATCAACTTTCCACCGTAGACTGAAAAAAAGAGAACCAGAAGAGGACTCACCCGCTGCAAGGAAGATGGAGGCTGGTGTTCCTTGTTGCTACAAACATCAGGTGGCAGAGTGTCGTCATTGAAATGGATGTACAGTTCCAAAGCCAGTGTGGAAATTCTGAAACAAGACAAGTATGACACAGAACACAAAAGTGTTTTCATCAGGATATTTATGCTGCATTAACACACAATTTCTTCCCCAGAGTAGCCTTTTTGCAAACTTCCTTGACACCATCAGTCCCACTGCCAAGGCTGAAAACCTGGCCCCTCCCACTGCTCAGTCATAATAACAAATCGTGTGTACAGTGTCAACATAATGCAGATAAAGACAGGGGCAACTCTGCTTGAAACAAGATGGTCAGTTAGAAAAAAAACGGTCTTTTTTATTTGAAGACGGTTTGGGGAGGTGTTTCACATTTCAGATTGGCAGCAGAATTATAAAGTCTGGTGCAAACAATCGAAATATCTTCAAGTGTTGAAAACAGAATCTGAAATGAACCACGACTACACTTAAGTGTTAAAGTTACAGTTATGATGTGGAGTTAAAAGAGTGAATTATATTAAAAAAATTCCACGAATATTATTGAATATAATTCATCTTTAAAGATGTGAGCCCTCAGGCTTCATCTTAAAGAAATCAGTAGGGTATCAATATAGTTTTGGCTCTCACTTTGAGAACGAAAACTTCTCATGACGAGGACGACGATAAGGCTTGGATGGGATCTAATTTTCACTTTAAACTCAGCAGGAGGCAGCAGCTCCTTCTGCTTTAATTTTTAATTTAGTATAAAACTCTGTGAAGCTGGAGAATATATAGGACAGCACTCATTGAATGTGTTAGTGTATGTGCGTTTCTTTCACACACGTTAATCTAGTTTAAATTAAATGGCAGACAAAAATCCACCCACTCTCTGAATGTTTAGACCCTTTATAAAGAAGCTAATTTGAGCCTGAAGTCATATCACATGACTCCAGCACTTAAAACAGCCACTGATTGTGCTTCTCCACACATCTTCGCTTGGATATCTGCAGCTTGATTCAGACTCAGAACACTTAATTTTCTAAAAAGCAGAACAGGTTGCACACTAAAGCTGAAGAGATGACCCACAGTGTCAGGGGATGTGTTGACTCTACTCCATTAACCTTTTACAGTGAGTCTAGCCTCGCCTCTGCAGCTGCCTCCGCAAACACATCCTTGCCTTGTGCTACGATGTACTTCTCACGCCCACACATCATCAAGTAAAAATCACTTTGAAGACACAACAGAAAGGCTGAATACACTTTTATTGCAGTCTTTCAGTGGACATGAAGTGACAGGCACGAAGGACAGTTCATTGCACATCCTTGACGACAGAGTTGATTTATTTTTGTCCAGCAGTTTGCCAAACTGGGTAAATTGTTAGACAAATTTTTCTTTAACCTCAAATGTATCTGAATATCAGATAAAATTTTTGCAGAATTTTTTTTTTGCTCTACACCAGTGTTACTCAACCCTGCTCAACCAAAGAGACAAACTGTTGAAAAATGCCTTTGCAGGAGCAATGATCTAAGTGGTGAAAACAGGCAAGAACAGCTAGAAATAGCAATAAACATAGAGGTTTAAGGTGGAAAAGCGGTCAAAACGCAAGAAAAATTGGCTGAAAACTTGAGAAATAGAAAGTAGCAAAAAATTGCCCAAAAGTGGCAGAGAAAGGACTGAAAAGTGGCCAAAAAAAAGTCAAAAGCAGTCACAAGTCGCAAAAAAAAAATGTCATGGGTTGTTGTCATGCTGTAAGATATGTTGATGCTCATTTCCAAAAATGTATTCGTCTGACAAGACATAAGATGAAGAACCTTAAAAATAATCGCAATTGGATTCTTTTTGAAAATCACTCAGTCCTAGCCACATCCCTACTGAGGTTACCAAACAGACAAACTATAACAGCTCTGTAAATATGTTACCATTAAAGTACATCAGAGGCAACTAAGTGTGACTTTTTCACAGCAGAAAGGAGGCTCATTAAATTCTTTCTACATTGTGACTCTGTGTCTGGAGCTTCATATTTTCAGCACCAATCCTCCCTGACTTCAGTTGACTTCTATCTTGATCTCATTGCAGATCACAACCCCCTCCTATCCCTCTCAGACATTGATGTCCTGAAAATTCCCATTCCAGAGTCACAATGTGAACTTTACTGTACTTGCTGAGTTCCCCCTGAGGGGGGGAGCAAAGCCTCGACCTCCACTGCAGAAGTTCATTCTGAGCCGGGAGTCCATCCTTTTCATGTAATCCCTGAACCACTTCCTGTTGTGGCCACTCCTGACGCCAGTCCATGTTCCTTTCTCCATGGGGCAGAGAGTTTGTGTGTAAGTGTGTAATTTGCACTACCTAGATCTATGTCTACTCTCTGAGAACATTTATGTATGTGTGTGAGAGAGAATTTTCCCTTGGGGGATGAGAGCTTGTTATGAAGTCTTTCTCTCATCCCACTAAAGCAGTTTTTTTAGTCTTTCCTCTTATCCCCTAAAACAATACCATCCCCCTGAGAGATGCTACTGAGAGAAAGAGACTGCGCAGAATTAGAGTCAGAGATGGAGGGAGGGGAAACGGAGAGAGAACAGAGAGTTCTGAACGCAGCTCACATGCCTACACTCACTATGCTGTCCTGCTTATTGATGCTGGGGGATTAAGTACATGGAGGGAACTCCTGATGCACTGACGCAGAACTTGGGAACGCATATTTGTCAATTACAGATAAACACACGTTGATTGATTGATTAATCAGCCTCCTCTGGGTCAGTCACTGTAAACACCAACTAACTAGATGCATCATTTCCAGGGGGTCTGAGCTTGTTCGATAAGGAGGCTTTTTGAGACGTCAAGTTTCATGTGGACAAACAGCTGTTAAACCAAGTTCTCACAGGGTTCAGGTTCTTTCCTCTTTCCTCTGTTTGTTTTTTTAGTATCATGAATCAAATTTGTCTGAGAATCAAAGAAATATAAAATTAACATCAGAAAATGGGAATTATCATTCCTGTCATGCTTCCCTTTACAATGAATAAATAAATAAATAAATAAATAAACAAACAAACAAACAAACAAACCACATCACAGAACACCTCTTTTCAAAATAATCATTTGCATGGAATAAGTTAAATCTGGCATGTTGTTCTGAGAGTCCCTTGCCCTTCCACATGCCATTGTGGATGGTCCGTGAAGATCAGGGGCAGGGGTAGGGGAAGCACACCTCTCCTCTCTTTCACGTGCACAAATGAAGAGCAAAGACAGGGGGAGCTGCAGCAAAGATCCCGGGGGTCTTGGACCTTCGACCCAAGATGAAACTTGGGTTGACAGTCAAAAGTTCTTCCAAATTTTCATTTAATCAATTTGAATTATTTTCTCTTAGTAACATAGTTTCTCTCTACTAGATGAGGTTTTCAGTGCAATAAAGAAATGACAGATAAAACAAAGATAGCGATGAAGGAGGACTTGAGCAGAGCGACTTAAGAGCAGACTCTTCAGTTGTCAGTCATGTGTTGCGATGATGAGACATCTATTACTAGATCCAGGCTGCAGGCATAACTCACATGAATCAGAGTAAAGCTAAACATGGAAGACACAAGAGCCACTTGGAGCTAAAGAGAAGACAAGAAACTTAAGCTTCAGCCTGAGGACAGTGCTTGAAGGTAGAAAAGCTTTTCAAGACAAGCCTCTGGAGTTGAACAAATGATCCTCTTCTGGTCTCGAGGAGAAGCTGTTTCACTTTGTAACTTTCACATGCAAAATTTGCATAAATTAAATGTTTAAGTGTCCTTTCTTTTGTGAGTTCAGTATGTTCCCAAAGCCTGTAAAAAAAACCTTTAAATACTTTGTACAAACACTCAACATGTCCTACTTTATCATAACTGTGTTAACATTGTTGTTTATATGTAATCCTTTTATACCAGATAAACAAAATTAAAACTCACACTCAAGTAAGTTTACATAACTCATGAGACTCTAAACCTCAATTTATGACCCTATTACCAATCATAAGGAGGGAAGACTGTCCTTGGCTGACTAATTTTCTGTGTGGGAGATGCATGTCTACATCTGGCGTTTAACACTAATTTAATAGAGGCTGCATTAAATAAAGATGTTCCTGCCTCTGTAGAAAGGAACAGAACATTCCAGAGACACTCATACCATGAAGGCACCCTAAGGCCCTTCTGTCATACTGTTTGTGAGCTCAGAGGAAAAGTCCATTTATGCTTCAGTCAGACATTATAGGAAGGGGATGAGATAAGACGAGAGGAGAGGTGAAGATAGGAGAGGAGATGAGAAGAGAGGACCACAAGTATGTTTGATTTGATTTCTCTTCCAATAAACTGACCATATCACCACTTCATCTACACTCTATCTTTGTTTTTGTTTCTCCAAAAGACTTGAATGCCATCACTCTGAGGACAGGACAGAGGATAGAGGAGAAAACTGGGCAAAGAGAGCCTGAAATGACAAGCAGAGGGTGTCAGCCTTATGGCAGAGTGGTCAAATCCAGGCCATCCACAATCAAGAAAACAGGACTGTCTACCAGCCATAGGTCCATACATACATCAGTCAGCCTAAAAGATAGCAGTTAAGAAACACTGCACAAATGTTACTCTCCTTTAAAGGGACTGTGAGAAGAATCTGTATGAAGTGGATTGCAGCAACTCCTTTCAACACCAGAGGATTCATGAAAACTGTTGTGATGACATGACTGGATCTTCCTTTTATCAGTACTTTTCTTTGTTCAAGACCACTTTTTACTGGCTACAATGTGACGAGGTAATTTGTTTATCAGAAGTTTCCTAGCACTGTCGTTAGCTTTGTTAGCTTGTATCATACTTTCGCGGTAGACAACATTTAACACTCACAGCCCAGTGCTTCAGGCGTATCTGTAACGTGATGTTAGTTAATTCTGGTCATGTCCTATCAGTGCTCATCTACCAAGCACAGCAAACATAACGTCACTCTTCATGTTACTGATAAACTCTAAGGTTTGAACAAATCACTGCAGTATAACTGCTGCACGTGGGTTGAAATGAATATCATCACCACCAGCTTAGCTGGTATTTTTTCTAGCTTGTGTTTTAGCCTTTAGCTCATGTTTGCTCACTCTCTTGTTTAGCTTTCCTCTGCTCCTCTGTCCCTTTTCTGTCAGTCAGTCAAGCTCCAGTGTCCACTACTGCAACTAAATTAAGCCAGGAAAATTGCTCTTCATAGAGAAAACACAGATATCTCTTCTCAGTGCTAAACTTCATCATCAGGTGTGGTGTCATAAAGACTTTGATATGTCGTAAACCAATCCAGTCCAGTTCAGTTCAACCTGATCAGGAAGCTGCTGTGAATTAACATTTGGAAATAGCCTATTTTGGCGCTGGAAATCTCATATGAAGTATGCTATCATAATCAGGTACATAGCAAAACATTTGACTTCTTCAAGATCACTTAGAAAGTCCTCACAGTCTTCTAAACTCATTTATATAAGCTAAGCAAATAGAAATTTGATTTAACGTGTGAGCCTTTTTTAGGCTGTCTGGACAGCAATGTGATTTCTGGGCATAATAATGTTGAGCTGCAAAGACATAAACACACTCAAGTAGATTTACTGAACACAGTTCAGATCGTCATCAGGTGTATCGTTTTTCATCACCACCTTTTCTGTTCTGCAGCATATTTTCTGACATGGATGAAGCAGGTTGTTTATTTTTTTAGAGCAGTCTGACAGGAGTTCATGGAACAATCTCTTCTGCAGCACTCAATAATAGAGAGAAAAATAAACACATTAGATAGTTTACACAAAGTGTGGGGGTATACAGCAGAGAAAGTATTCAGATACAAAAGAGTGCCGTCAGCAGAAAGCAAGGCTCCAACACTGAATTTAAAGGTTTTATCGACTAGAGTATGACATGAGTTACACTGAAGTGAACATGAAGGGAAGCAGCCTCTGAAATCTCGTCCATCTTGCTGACCCTGCAAGTCATCAAACTGCAAAAATCAGGGAAGAAACAAATAGATTTATTTAATCTCTTCTCACTTTGTTTGTTTGTCCCAAATTCCACAGAAAAATAATATTGTAAAATAAAGCTGCAGGTTGGATCCTGCTTGTTATTAATTTCAAAGCTCTAGAAATAGCTTGTCAGCTGACATTGGAATTTTTAATAGCTGGTGCAAATCCTGTTGGGTTTTTTGTTTGCATTTGATGAAGTACGACTCTTTAATAACACTAACGTCCATTCTTCTACACACATTAGAGATTCAGGGAAGATTATTCCTTCATGTAAAGCTCCAACTTAATGAGGCAAGATGTGATTCTTCTGAGGATCTATTAATGGATGTTTTACACTAATCACTCAGTTTAATATTACAAAGGGTTCAAGTCAAAGTGCATGATGAAACGTATGCAAAAGACTGATATTAAATGGAACAAATTGATGTGGATGAATGTATAGGCCCCTCCCCCCTCAGTCTATATGTCTGAGATGTAAGCAGGCAGTGGGACCTTGGGGACTGGGGCAGCCGCTGCCTCCACAGCCCCTGTTATGTAACTGATTTCCCTCAGACTGAGGCAAGAGAGGGGAGGAGAGAGACAGGTCTTTCCTTTCCTGTCTCTCCCCCTCCCTCTTCCTTGCACAGCCCACCTCCCCACCCACCTGCCCCCTCCTGCTCGCTATACATTAAGCCTCAACCTCAGAAAACCAGGACGTTGCCTCGCAGCAATGAGCTATGGGAATGGAAGGGGAGGAGAGGGGGGAGGGGGAGGGCAGCGTTAGGAACGGACGTCAAAAGAGGTCACGTCTGGCTGCGGGCAGAGATTATGGCTTTGCATGTTTGTATGCACATACATGAGTACGGTGCTTCTTGACAACAAAAATATATGGAAAAATCAAAATAGCTTTAGCTCCATGTTGGAATTCTATAAAACAAGTTAGTTCCATTGTAGGATTGTAAACCTCAGAGGAATTATTGGCTATAGTGTGTCAAATCTTGCTCTTACAAATCTCTCTTCTTCTTCAAAATAAAACCAGTCTGATGGAAGAACTCATACATACTAATGCATCTTTGTGCAGCTCCTGAAAAGTAATAAAAACCTCTGGCTTCCTAACTCATATCTGGGTTACTGGGGGAAACTCTTGTAAACAACACAAGTGAGAGTGCTTCCTGTGTAATTTTATCGAGTCCCGTCTTCTGTACTCCTGGGAAATATCTTTTTTGGTAGCACATGCATTCATTGTTTTACTCTCAGTTACGGTTTTATGAGCCTTTTCATTCTCATGTCCCGGTCTGCAATTAAAAATACCGCACGCATGCATTTTTGATTCTTCTGTGATGAAACAGAAAGCAGACCAAAACTGGGTCAAAGGTTGCATAAAGATGTGTATGATGGTTATGGTGCATTATGAAGACACGTCAAATTAAAAGCATGTTAATTGTGCTCACGCTGCACTGACACCGGTGTGCTCCTCGGAGGTATGTGCAGGTCACTATTCAAGCGCATCCTGAGCTGAAGCTCTGAGCTCAAAATGAGTCAGTGAATCATGTCTGACTGTTCTAGAAAAGACCAAAAGATGCTGCCCTCATCTTTGAATTATACTGTTCTCAGATATTTACATTACATTCATCATCTTAACCAAACCTGTAACTCAGCCAAGCACTCACACAGACACAAATATGCAAAGACTCCCAGTGGAGACCAATTCAATACACAATAACATGCATGTACACCACGCCTTATCCTGCAAGAGCAGCCATAGGCTCAGAACTACATTTCATATTTCATGCTGTCCTGTAACACATGCATTATTTATATCAAGTCTCCTGGAGCACTTTGAGTACACTTTGGCACACTTTTCACTCACACTAACCTACACGGATATGTCACAGCATAGGAATGTGGACAGTGGCTGTGCAGAAATTCACACACTGGTAGAGCTACGTATAGAAATATATAGGATACTGTACATATAGTACCAAGATCCTGGCACAAAGCCCTGTCTATGTACCTACTTAAGTGACATCTCTAGCGGATCGTCCAGACTGTGCAGCCATGTAGGGCAGGGTGTAGGTTAACAGGTTTCTTATTGCGTTGATCATATAGCTCCAACCATAGCCGTGAACTCAGCCCTACCTGACCCAGGTCCCTGAGCATAACCACAGTAAAACAAGCACATGGAAGTCATGCGAATTACTTTCTCGAATGGCACGCAGAGGTACATAGAGTCCGCTGCGTGTCTTTGCATTAACATATGGGTACAGTACAGTAAGCGGGCAGGCGCAGCGTCCGGGTTGAAGTGAGGACAGCCCTCGCTTTGTACCGCCGCCTTATAAAGAAACCAGCGCTGTATTTCGCTATAAAACAACACACTCACCAATGCTCGACTCGTAGAAGAAACCCGCCTCCTGTGCCGTCAACATAGAGCCCGGTGAACAAGGAACAGCCTGGTTAACACGTGAAGAAAAAGCAGAACAGACACGTTGAAATGAATGCGAGTCCTGCTGTATAAACCGCCTGAACTGCGTAGCTCTCTCCCCCAAGCTCGCTCCCCCCTCAGTCCGCTATCAGGTGTGAGGAGACGGGAGCGCCTTGTCTGCCAGGGACTGCCAGAGCCATGGCCACGGTCTGCAGGGGAACTCTACAACGTTTATTTGCTTTCTGTGGCGCTGCTCGGTCCTCCCCCCTCCAGCCTGTACAGTACGGGTGAATGCGGGTCAGTAGCACTAAAGCTGCCGCCGGGGAGAAATCACCACCAGGCCACACAGCGCCCTCTACTGGCTGAACAGGGGAACTGCAGCCAGGGGTTGCATAATGACAAGCGCATGTAAATTAAAGGAGAATCTCTCCGTTTTCACTGCGATCTTACATTCCCTTATTAATGGCTGATAGCTTTGGAGAAGGTTATACACTTTTATTTCGAAGGAAACAATTCCAAATCTGTTGCTCGTTATCAATTTTGTGTTAGACTGAAGTATATTTTCATTGCAACAGTATAAGTCCCTTTCCTTTCCTGTCCCTTTATTACCATGGACAAACTGCAGTGCTGTTCACAATTAGTATTTTCAATACATTCATCATACCAGAGGTACGAAAACACATCCCCTATCACAATTAAAAAGACCATGTCACTGTGGCAATCCCATGATAAAACAATATAGCAGTAAATACAATAAACTACCATTGTGACACTAAAAACATTGCCATATTAGCTTTTAAGACCCAGTGTCTTGTAAAGTAGACCTTACATTTTTATGTCTCAGACCCATGATACTTCAATGCTGTCAGTGCTGCACACAATTAGTACTTTCAATACATTCATCATACCAAACGTACAAAAACACACCCACTATCAGAATTAACCCTGTGGTGCAAAGTGGTCACTACAGTGGACACCTATTTGGAAGTTATTTACTCCTAAATTCATTGGTTCATGTGGTGGAAATTCATATTAGCCTGTGTCAGTGCCACAAAAATGTTTTCATTTTTTTGCAAACATGTTTATATTTTTAAAACTGTTATAAACAAAGATTTGAGGGTGAGAAAGCATATAAACTATGAATTATTCAATTTTAAAATGGATGAAAGAGAGTTAAAATGTTTCGCAAAGCATTGAAAAAAGATTATTCATGAAATTACCAGAAAGAAAAGAAAAGAATTCACACAAAGATAAGTCATGTTTTCATTGAGATCACACTTCTATGATGAATGCTCAGTTACAAATATTTGAAAAAAAAAAATGGAAATCTTTTTTTCATGGCTTGAGACTAATAAAAACACTCAATGGAAAAATCCTTACACTGATTTTCATAATTCATGTATCAGAGGGTTAAAAAGACCATGTCACTGAGGCAATCCCACGGCAAAGCAATATAGCAGTAAATACAATAAAATACCATTGTGGCAGTAAAAAAAACAATGCCATGTTAACTTTTAACATCCAGTGTCCACACATGTAGACATTACATTTCTACATCTCAGACACATGATACTTCATTTTTTTAAACTTTGACCTATCAGACACATTTAGAGACCCACGGCGTCTTTCGTGATGTCACATCTTTACACCTACTTCAGTGGCAAAAACAGTGTTGTTATGAACAATAACATCACTAAAAACTAGTAGTTAACTAATAACACTTAAAACATAATTTTTTGCACAAAACCAAGTTTAGATTTTTATATCTATCAGGTCTTACTTATCCGTAATTTCAAGGAAAAATCATGAATGCACATCAGACAAAAGCTTGGGTTTCACGGGGTTAAAATTTACGCATTTGTTGAGTAGTGTGATGTTAGTAAGGAGGAAGGGGAGCTTGAAAGGATAACTTATCTGCTAGCTCTAAGTAGTTTATATTCCGAATAAGAAGGTAAAAAGAGTCTTTTAAAAATGTTTGTGTCTGATTGACAACAATATTTTCTAACATAGTTTGAAGGGACAGGTAATCTTGGCACATTTGAATATCTTTACAATCAAAGATTTAGCAGATATAGAGCCAAACTAGGCTGCTATCCCTTACCTGATTAGAAACACCTATTACTGCATTATAGAAAATCAACATCACACTTGACATAGGCTTCTAATTTGTCTTACATTCTGTTTAAAAACCCATAAATTGCATTCATGTCACAATACAGTAGTTGAGTAATTTCTATTTGAACTGCTTTGGTGCAGCCGTCGTTGACATATTAATCGTGACTTGTTGAAATAGGCTGATAATGGGAGACAATTAGCTGAATACTTGGTTGAAACTGATAGAAAAATGCCAAGGAGTCCATCAGTGAGCAACAATTTCAATACCTTAATTAAAAAGTAAACACTGACATTTCTTATGTCGAAAGCTGTCAATAGATTTGCTGCCATGTGATTGGTTGGTCAGATGTTTGCATTTCGGAGCAGATGAACAGGTGTACCCGAAAAAGTGGTGAATATAGAGATATGCTGATACTCTGACATAGTTTTTTTTGTTGTAGTACGTGTATAATTGCAACTTTTTAAGTAACTCTCTTGAAGGAACAGGACTCCATAAGACAACATAACCTTAATGGCATGTCACTTTAGCTCTTTTGTGCATTTTGTTCTCCTGAGATAGTTAATTCTACAGCAGTTTACTAATTCCTTACAAGTTTAAACTTTTCAAAATGGAATGGCTTCCCTCAATAAAGACAATTCATAAGAACACTATTCCCTTTAAACATTTAGTGTATTGGTTGTATTGAAGAGCATTGACAGAAAAATATGAAATATGCATTTATGGAGTGCTTTACAATCATCAAATAACAATAAATTAAAGACACCAGCCAAGTTATTTTTTCCTGTGCATCTGTGCTTTTTATTGCAATAATACATCTGCATGTTTTTGTTATATTTATTTACACACACACACACACACACATACGCGCACACACAAATCATCAATAATCAAAATGAAACAAGAACTTAAGACAACCAGCACTTCACACACAACATGAGAAAAAAAACTACAAATGAATCACCAACAACCTGAACCTGGATTCATAGTCATACACACTTGCTTACACTAACCACCGCACACTCACACACACTCTTGCACACACTGAACACATGCAGCAGTTAGTTCTCCACACATGCACACCAGCAGACACATTAACCAAGAACCCCTCATATATAAGTACTAAAGGTCTTTTGAGTCAATGTTTACAGTGCAGAATATATTTTTTAATCTTTAACACTGAGGTCGTTAGAGCAACACTAGCTTGACTGAACTGTACTGTACGCAACACAGACAGACAGGCCAACAATCCAACGTAAACTTTCACTATCACAGTAAACTAGTAATTTTAACATCTTCAGAGACATGAGGAAGAAGATACTGATATCTTATGAAATAGACTTTAAACTGATCTTTGTCTATATATACTATTTACAGAACATGAACAAGTTACATACTGTATATTTAAAGGGTTAACTTATACATGGAACAGCTTTGTTCTTACAGCCACTACACATTCACTAAAAGCCTCTCATGAACTCACGTCATAGATACTCATAGGGCTTTGGGGTTTCGTGTCATTTTTGGATGTATTCTGCTTATACGGCGACAACAATAACGAGATATGCAACAAATACAACAAATACTGGCGCTTAAAACATACATGTCTCTTTTTTTGTTATTTTTACGCACGATGCACAAAACAGCACTTTTTTACAATCATCTATTGCAATTTCTTTACAGATAACAGGAATTTAACAGTGCGACTGCTGTGATATGTCGGTAAGGGAAGTTGATATTTTTGATGACAATGAAGAGGAAGAGGAAGGTGAGACTGTGATACTGCCCACGGGAACATGCTTGTATACAGAGGATTTGTGTGTTCTTCTCTGCGGTCAGATGATGAAGAGATGTATCAGTGGCTGGACAGACAAGAGGAAAGCTCTTCTGCTTCTTGTTCTTTTTCTCCTCTTTCTTATTTTGTTCCACTGGTGAGATGTAGAGCTGCTTCCTTCCTCTACTCGTAAAAGCTGCGATCACTAGAAAGTGTAGAAGAGGGGAAAGAAAACAGGGGATGCTCAAGTTCTGAGTGTGTTGTGCTGCATTGTTCCCCCCTTTCAGACTTTTTGTACAGGAAGAGTACTCTTAAGCAACTCTCAACATGCTCCAGTGTACTCACACAACACCAGCACAACACTGGGCGGAGTCTTGATAACACTAAAAAACGATGTGCAGCATTTAAGCTATAAAACAAGGAGAGAACCAGATCAAATATATCTTATCAAACTTTAGAGCCAACCAGAATCTTTAGTCTTTAGAGGTTGAATCAGAAAGTTAGAATAAGCTTTTCTTGAGTCTTTTCATTAATACAAATAGCACAAAATTTGAGTTTTGTTCTGGTATCACCTCTTTCATTCTGACAACTCAACTCTGTTTTATTTATAATTATTTCACCTTTTCATACATTCAAACATGCAACCCAAAGTACTTTACAGAGGAGATAGAAAATAACTGCTAAAGGTGAGAAAATGATACTCAGATAAAGTTACATGATCAGTTGGTGATTAAAGCATGAGTTAAAATTTTAAATCTATAAAGGAAAATTGACAAACGCGATGAAGACACAAATTTCACAACACAAATGAATGCATGTTGCTAATGACAGAGCTGTGGTATAAAATGCAAGAGGGAGTTAAAAGGAAAAACAAAGCAAGGCTATGTGACTTTATAACATGATTGATTTCACTTGTTAGTCAAAACCACATAGCCTAGCATTCAATACTGATATCAGACATGATTTATTATGCATGAAATATATTGACTGGACACATACAGGTTTGTTTTTCTTAACTCCAGATAAAACCTTGGAAATTGGTACATTATATGTGTAAATGCTAATCTACTTTCTATCTCAGTACGTTTACATGCAGCTGAAGAAATTGGACAATGAGCTTAGTCAGTGCAGATCAGACTTTCAGAAATTATGTTAACAGCTTAGTCAGACCAAGAATGGGCTGAGGATAGCTCAATCCACACACTTAGACAATACTGTTGCTATGTGACACAAACGGCATATATACACTATTAGACTGTAGTTGGTACACTGCAAAAACTGAAATCTAAGCAAGTCATTATGTCTTATATTTAGTAAAACTTGTCTGGCTATTCTTAGTATGAGCCACATTATTCCTAGTGATTTAAAGAAAAAAAAGAGGTCTACATTGCTTGTAACAAGTCAAAAAATCTGCCAATGGAATGAGAAAAATGTTCTCATCAATTTTCTTGAAATTAGAACAATGCCTTAATACAAGACACTTTCCTCTTACTTTTTCCTCTGTTTTTGTCTTTAAACAACCCAGAACAAGAAATATTTCAGGACTTCTCAGTCTTAGGTTGCTCATATCAAGAGTAATGTGACAATTTTTATTCAAAATATGAAATAATGTCTTATTTGGATTTTTTTTTCTTATTTTGCAGTATACGCTTCAGCATTCGGTGCAAGCAAATTTCGCACAGTAGAGGATTTAGACGACCATAATACATAGGGTCCTATGCTTAAACACAACAAACAAAGAGCTACAGCTGCATCCACCTTGGCCATCATTGTTAAAATTTTGTTTCCTCTCCGGTTGAACCGAAACTTATTAGACAGCTTTCCTTATCAAAAAAGGACCACCTATCCAAACAGTGTGAGATGTTCCCAGCCAGAATTTTCTTTTTTCTTATTCTTCAAATATATGGCAGCAGGACTAGATCCCCTGCTGTGACTTCACGATGGAGCTATGACGTTCGCCAGGCCGCTGCATGCATGTAAACATTCTGACTGCTAAAAATCTAGGCTCTATTTGGCTAAGCTTCAGACACCTGTCTTAAAACTTTATGTTGACCTTACCGGAGCATATTGGTTGAAATGGTTAAATTCGAATTTGATCGCCTTCATTCAACCTGGTGATGATAATAACAAAGTGATTAAAGTAAATAGCTGTTGAGAAGAGGTTAATGGGTGTAAGCCATTTTTCTGCAACGTTAACTGCATCTACTCTGTGTGTGCATCCATGTTCAATATGTATAATTACACAACACTAAGTCACATTCAGAGTGTCTGTATTAGTCAGATATATGTCAAAAAAAAAAGGTGCAGTGAAAATGCTAACATAACAGCAGGACAAATAAAAAGAAAACATGATGAAGAGGGTTTAGCTATATGGTGGTTGGCAAGCAATGAAAAGGAACGTGATTGGTGCAGAGGTTTTTGTACTCACGCCCCCTCGTCTCTGAGAAGAGACAGGAACTTGGTCACTCTGTAGTCCTGGTCCATCTAGAGAGGGCACACAAAAGCAAAGGGGGAGTCATAGGTCAATAAATATCAATACATTAAGACTTTTATGTCGCAAGTCAACCACTCATGGTGCAAAGTAAGAGCTTTTCATGCTACAAGCTTTCCTGTGCCAGTCTTTCATGTTCTACAGAGTTTTCTGTACCTGCAGCGACATCTCAATGAGCACCAAGAGCTTCTTGATGCCGATCCAGACCCTCTTCCCTTTGAGCTGCTGTGCGATGCTGGCCCGCTCTTTATCTGTGAAGCTCCCCAGCAGCTGCAGAGACAAAACAGAGCATAAGAGAAGTGGAGACCTTGTGCCCCAGCAGCTTTAATAAAAAAAAAAAAAAAGTCCTTTCACATCTGGTGGAGCACTTAACATTTTCAACACCATTTCCCTGCATATAGCAAGGTCATGAAGCTTGAATGAAAATGGGGGGTGGATGAGTTTAATTCATTTATGCGACCTTGAGTGAATGAAAAATCGGTGCATCTTTACATTCAAAATGTGTCAATGATTTTGAAGAGGGTGATTGTGTGTAAGTGTGTGTACCTCAAGTGCATCAACTAGCTGCTCCCCAGTAGAGATGTTGGGAATGTGAATGGTGGTGCTGAAGGCGTCCAACATTTCCATTTCCTGCAGTACGTCCTTTCTGCTGGTAGTGCCAATGATGAGCAGCTTCCGACCCTAAGGTGAGGTAAATGACATGTTTCATCCTTTATTTATTTCCCCTAATGGCTAAAATAGCTGTGTAGTTATGTAGTACACAGTTATACTTTTCCTGCAATTGATGACTTCATTAAAAATGTAAGCTCTGATTCAAACATACAGAGACATGTCGAGGAATACAGCCCATTTTTACCATTTGTTGCTGCTTCAACAGATGTAGAAGGTCTTGTTATAAGTTTATGTTGGGTACAAAAAATATTGTGTGCTTTGGAATCATAGCTCTGTGTTTACTTGAAGACACGTAAATCTTGGAAAGGTCAAAGTGCAGCAACAATATGTAAATACTAACCTTTGGTGGAGCTTTTTTCAGCAGCACAAGCAGGGCCTGGAGAACCAAGTTGGAGAAGCGAGGCCCAATCGGGACATAGTCCAGCAGACGCTCGATGTCATCCACCACCACGCAGCTGAGCTGGGACTTGTATGCATCATCAAAGATCTGAAGCAAGAGAGGAATGAATGGGTAGGAAACAAATGGTGATGGAGGAAGCAGTGATAGAAATATTTATCAGTTTGAAGAGCCACATTGTGTGCTAATATTTCATGTTTGATGGCATGCTATCAGAGTAAATATGCTCTGCAGTGTGTACCTTTTTGATTGCCTGGCACTTGGAGATCTCTGAGTGTCCAATCATCTTGTCTGGGGAGCAGATCTTAATGAAGGGGAACTGTGAGTCCTCAGCAATTTTAGCAGCCAAGGCTGTCTTTCCACTGTGGGGTGGACCTGTGGGGAGAGGATTGATGTAGATTTATGAATTAACCTGCAGACAGAATTGTAATATATTGGGTTTTTGTTTGGCTTTGTAATTCCTTACCCTCCAGTAAGACAGCCACAAGTGGTGTGCGGTCACTGTTCTTGGTCTGCTGCACCAGCAGCTCGCCATCATCCAGCACGTGAGTGACAGGGTCGCCCCATTTGATGATCCCATTCATGATGTAGCTGGAGTAATCCTCTGCATTTGTACCAAACGCCTAAATCAAAAGATAAAGAGGTCAGAGGAAAGTGCTCTGTAGTGAGCGAGACATAGATGCATTAAAAAGGAGTACGTACAGGTTTGATGTCATTATTGAGGGATCCCATAAAGTCATTTCTGGTGACTTGCAGCTTCTCTGCCTTCTCCATGTCCACTTCCACTGTGGAGGTAGCCTGGGAAAGACATAGCATACAGATTTGCATCAACACCATATGAAGATAAAGGAGTATTCCACCATTTTAACTCATGAAACTGCATTTATCCAACTTCCAGGGTGTAAAAAATGGCATAAAAGACCCGGGTTTAAACGCACAGAGATTTAAACTTTGAGAAGAAGGAAGGGGTCAAAAAGTGGACAAAATGAAGCTGTAAAAGGAAAAGCCACTGCTAATATGACACTAATATGATCTGTATTTCTTACAAACTGACAAAATAAAATAAGAAGTGTGAGCATACTCTGAATAAAGGCATAAAAGACAGAAGAAACACTGATGAACAAAAAGATGTATTTGAGGATATTAGTAGCCTGTTTTGTATTTTCTTCGTGGTGATATCATTGATGTGAACCAATCAAATCTTTTTACACTATTTAGGTGTCTAAAATCAAAATGAAACCCATTTGTGATATACTTTCAACAGCTGCATCCCAAATCAAACCCCACTGTCACTTTGTGTGTTAAAGAGACCTTGATGTGTCGGTTCATGGCAGTGGACTGAGCAGCCCTGACCAGCCCCTCCAGCTCTGCACCGCTGTAGTTCTTCGTCTCAGCTGCCAACTCCTTAATGTCAACATCTTGAGCCAGCAGACCGTAGTTTCGCATCTTGTTGGTGTGGATGTTCAAGATCTGGACACGGCCCTTTTCATCAGGCAGACCTAGAGGTTAGACGAAGAAGATGTTAAAGAGAGGAGGGGTTTACATGAAGCATCCAGACTTAATTGAAAATGAATATTGTGTAGAAAGGAAAAAGGAAGAAAATCACAGGAGGTTGCTGAGCATGAAGTAAAGAGAGAGAAGAGGCTGTAACTTACTAATTTCCATCTTGACTTCAAACCTGCCAGGCCTCATCAGGGCGTCATCTATCAGGTCAGGTCTGTTGGTCATACCTAAACAAGAAAAAAGAAAGAACTGAGATGTAGCAGAATCTTCTGTCCTCACTGAAAAATGCACTGTGTTTGGAGATCTATCTATATTAAAGTGTTTTTTTTAATTATGTCTCACATCAGCACCACAATCTTACACTGATGTCAGAGGCTTCTATGCACAGCTCCATCTAGCTGATCATCTTATAAGCATATGAGGTCAATCACTTCTTTCTGATGCTACTGACCGATAACCAGGATGTTGTTGAGCTGCTCTACGCCATCAATCTTGGACAGAAGCTGGTTGACCACAGTATCATGCACACCGGTGCTGCTGGCGCCCGTTCCTCTCTGTTTGCAGATGGCGTCCAGCTCATCAAAGATAATGATATGAAGGCCGCTGTTGGCACCCAGCTGGAAACAAGTTCAAGGAGTTAAACTCATCTTATTTGCATTTGAGTCTTTTCGATTTCAAAAGTAAATCAAGCATTTCTTACTCGTTTTTGTTCCTCCTCTGCCTCGGCGAACAGTTTGCGGATGTTGGCCTCAGACTCTCCCACGTACTTGTTGAGAATCTCCGGACCATTTACAACCTTTGGTTCACGGGCGTTCAGCATTTTACCAATCTGCCTGGCCATCAGTGTTTTACCACAGCCTGGGGGCCCAAACAGCAAGATGCCCTTCACGTGCTTACACCCTGGAACAAAGACAAGAGTGATGAGTGAAGAAGGCTGGAAGGAGGAGAGAGATTAACAGGAAGGTGTCATCATTTAAACAAGATGTGTGATTAGAATAGGAAACAAACAACTCAATAATTTAAGGGTTTCAGAATGACTTTGAAAAGTGGTAAAATACACTTGGGCTAGGTTTTCTCACCCATCTGCTCCACGATGTCTGGGGGGAAGACTCGAGAAGCAAAGGCTCGGCGGAAAATGTCAGAGAACTCCTTGTCCAAACCTCCAATTCCCATCTTCTCAAAGTTCCAGTCTGGGTTGATGATTGTCTGTCTCGCCTCTTTAGTTTTTGCCTTACCTGTCAAAATACATCAAGAGACTTAAGCCAGCAGTTCACACAGGAGTATCAAGGCAAATGAAAATTCGAGGTCACTGTGGAAGATAAGTGAAGAATGACTAGAGATCAGGCTTGGCCTTTTTAAACCTCATAAAAACTGTTATGTGCTTTTACTGCCATCCTGTGGAGGAAATGGAAAAAGCCGGGCCTCGTCCACCAGCCCTCATACTTGGATTAATGACAATTGTTGTGTATTGAAATTACTTATTTTTAATAAATGTCACAAATACTTTGAAAACCTGTTTAACTCAGTGTTGGCCAAGGGAAAGGAAATGAAAAAGGGACACACCTACTAATGTGAGCGATGAGTTCTCTGCTTTTTCAAAAATCACCTGGCTGTTACCCACCATCAGTCCGATATCAATCTGTGGGAGACAACAGAAACATAGTCAGACTTCAGAATGATTAGATTCAATCGTCTGTGATGATTACTGATATTCCTTTTCGATTTCTACTTAATCAAACATACAGATGCTAAACCATCTGTTCCTTGGAGTAATTGATCATTTGAAATGTTTATCTATGTTTGCTCAATATTACCTGGGAAACATCTCTCACTCACTACACAAAAACAGGTCTTGGAGATTAAAAGTAAATGTGTCTAGATCTCAATGAAACAATTAAATCTACTTCAAGAAAATTACAATTATGACCTGCATTTAATTATAACCTTTCAGGGCTTCCACAGTTAAGAGACAAATGTCTGAACTTTGTTGAAACATTTTGTGTTGTAATTTTTTGAGTTAAAGTTTGGTGCATTTTTCTTAGTCTTTGCACTGTTGCTTGTGGATCTGTCCTCAGGGGTCACCCTATTAATGTATAAGTGAATAAGTAATGAGTATGATGCTGGTAATTTATGCAAAGGTCACTCCCCTGTACCTGAGACTCATGTATATAAGGATAATTTAGATACTCGGGGGTAAAGTTGGCGATCCAGCAGGAGTCAATAAATGAAGGACAAGTAGGATATCAGTTAAAGTTGTATAACTATGTGGCGTTCATATTATTTCTATATCGGAAATCTAAACCCTCTCATGATCTCAAAGTATTGTTTATTAAGATAAGAGGGGTTTCAAAATAAGATAGATCCACTATGTGAACTGAGCAGTGCAGAAAGCTACTTTAAAAACCCGTAAGCCAGAGGAGGATGTTTATTATGACTCAGACCTGACTCAGCTACTGCTGGCACTGATGATAAAGAACACACATCACAAGCTCTGCATGTAGACGAGTACCTTTTGTTTCTTCCCAGTTGCTTGTTCTCCTTTGAGGATGCTGGCATCCATGGCCTCGATATCCTTCACCATCAAACCAAACAGCTTGTCACAGAAGCTAAACACAAGCTGAGAGAAAAAAGGACAGATGTGTTCAGTGATGAGTCTTTGTTTTAGCATAAGTTTATCTTCAGACATGATTTATAATATGAACCTGCTGGGTCACAGAGAAGGCCTGGTTGTTGAACTGTTGGATGAACTCAGCAGCCATCTTGTCTGAGTCATAGGGGGAGGAGTCCGTACTCTTCTTTTGCAAGAAATCGATTTCGATTGTCATGGCGCCGATGCACTGCTTAGACTTGTCAAAGTTGTAGTTGGCCACTGGAGGACAAGCAGACCACAGACAATACTGACCACAGCAGAACAGCGAAAAACAACTCATCAGTGCGGACCCAAAATTCAAGGAACTATAAGGAAAAAGTGTTTGGGGTTGACTGCAGAGCTAGATTCGCACCATCACCCACCCATCTCAGAGCTGCAACTTATTAAAGCATGCATTTATTTTTGAGTAAATAAAGGGATATTTGTTTTCTTGGTTGAATAAAATCTGGTAGTCGCAGCTTTAAAAACAAGAGGCAGGGATTATCTCATGTAAAGAATTTACCTTCAACCTCCTGGCCAATGGAGAGACCTGCCCATTTCCTCTGCAAAAGAAACAATTGAAAGGCAAAATAATAAAGAGCTCAGCATTATATCCAGATCTACCTATCCATAAGTGTTGCTGTGGGGGTGTGTGGTTGTGCATGTGTGTACCTGAGGCAAACTGAAGGCGATGCTCCCTGCTGCCACTGTGTGGTGGGTCTTCACTGTAAACACAAACTTGTGATTGGGTGTGGTCTTCACAGTCACATGTCTGCAGAGGGAGGAGACAATTTGGTTATTACATGTGTGATGGCACATGAGGGGCGTGAACCATCAGTGACTATTAGTGTTGTGCAGATTACATATTCAAATGTACCATTATATTACAAAATGTATTACACATAAATTTGCATAAGTCAGTCTAATAGCAGGCATTGCATTGACCCTGCCTCATAACCTGCTGATAATGTTCTCTTCTATGATGATGTGCTTTTTATGATAATGTGTTGCTCATGTGTGAACTGTTGTCTTGTTTGTTTGCAACAATGTCTGCTGGTTTAATTCTCTAAAGCACTTTGTGAGCTTCAAATACATTTTATTATTCTAGTATTAATACAATAAATACATTTTAAGCCAAGAACTAACAGAGAGCCTTCAAATAATCATAGATTACTAAAATAATTGATGACTGCAGCCCTAAATTTAATCATCGTTTTTATCAATTCCAACTTTAGTTTGCATGGTGCATCATGAGTACTCTACAAATGCGATAATAGATGCAAACTTAGGATAATTTTTTTAGATCTTAATAAGTTATTTGATCATAAAGTGAAAAAAAAAACTGAATTGTTCATTTTCACATACTGGTAAATAAATGTTTGATGCCTTTTCTGATTAACTATGAGTAGTAATGCACATGTAGCAAAAGCAAAGTTATAAGGAGATAAGGTGTGTTTGGGCACCATGCAGCACTCTTTAATCAACCTTTGAACAGAAGCTTTACTGCAGGGTTCTGATTGGTTCTTACTTTATGGTTACTAGGCTACAAGTTTTTTTTTTTCTACTGATAAAGCAGGTTCAATCAGAGCGTACAAAGACAGTTCCTTGCACAATGCTCTGACAAAGACATGAAATGTCCTTCAAAGCTTATTCACATCACCAGTGATACATTATCACAGTGGCATACCACACCTTTATCCTCAAGATTCATGCGTTTTTACAGTGGCTTCCAAGCAAGTTCTTCACCTACTGTAACAAAAACACTTCAAATTCCTGCATGCACTGATACCCTTTTAAATTGAACTTCCATGATTCAGTGCAAATAAATCAACTTTGACTTTTTCCTAATTAAAAAAGGGAGACAAACACACATATAACACACGGTTTGGAGAACAATAACACTGCTTGGTGGCTCTGATTGAAAAAGAAGAGGCTGCAGTTGCCATGGCAGTAGAAAAGTGGGACATCCTCAGGTTGCACATACATGTTGAGTATCACTATTTATGAGAGGAGTTGTTGTGGCTTCATAATCCATCATTACATGCGTGTACTTAATTCATGTACACACAAATGGGCAATAAAGCTGCAATGAGCATTTTTAAATTATTCAGTGAATCAATTGCTTGTCAGAATGATGATTTATTGGAATAGTTTTATTTTGCTTCAGCAGAAAAATAAAAGCATTACTGTATGAAATGATTGGAAGACTTTCATACTGCAGGTTTGCAGAACAAGAGTAAAAGCTTTCTGCTGCATTTATGATGACTTTAAAGAGAGGATACTGTGATTTTAAACAAGGATATAAAGTAACAATGCTGAATGTTCATACTAAATGTGTTCATATTTTAAAACCCACTACATTTTCCTGTGTCCATGAATTCATCCTTAAGCTGCTCTTTTTTTTCTTTTTAGTTTTGTCAATATCTAATTGGTCCCATGTTTGAAGTCTATTCTTTAAACTGTGGACACTTTTTGGTTTTTGGGATATAATGGCATTATTTACAGGCTTTTAAGTAATACTGGTATCTATAGAAATACTAGTATTCGCAAAGTTGGTAAAATACTGGAAGAAAGTTATTTTTATGGGTCACTTCTGTCAGTTTATTTTATTTGGTAAAGAACACAGGCTGTGGGCTGAGGCTTTTTTCCTGACCACGGTGACCCCTGACTACAGCCGCCAAAATCTTGCTCTGTGATGCATGTCATCCCACTCTCCTCTCTTCTTCTTCCCCTCTATGTGTGTCTTAGCTCCATAAATATCTGCTTTTCTTACACCATATTTGATACCCCGCCCTTTGTGTAAATGTATGGTATGTGAGTGGGTCTCTGTCCATGGATTAAGTTTGTTTTATTTTCCTGGTGCTGCGCTCAAAAAAGGTTATAGTTTCCACCAAGAACCTTACCAAAGTCACCCCTTTGTCCATTTTGTAACAGGATGAGACATGTTTTTCACCCTTAATATCTCCTACTTGATGGCATTCATTATAATATCCTGTTATATTATCAAACACACAAATTGTGACTCGTGCAGCCTAATATCAGATAACCGCCTGCTACCGTCTGGATGTATGACTGTTAATAAGGCGGGAGATAAGGTGGGTGAAAAGATGGGTGGGTGTTTGGATGGATGCGAACATGATTGGAGAGCGGTCTGGCTGTGTTCCTGAATTGATTAACTTGAGGATGACTATGCGATAATGATCACTCACTGTCCTGACTGCAGATCCTTCTCGCTCACAACAGCACAATTAGTCAGTGACAGCTCATCCGTCGGGCATCGCGCCGCTTGCATGGTCTGGGGAGAAAAGGAAAGAAAAGGAAAAGATAGAAAGATGAGCTGGGTTTTAAATATATCCAGAAACTTGTATTTTGGACAATTTTGTCCCATGGCGAGTTTTTCTAAATTTTTGAATTTATCCGGCCTTTTTATACATTTGAAGAGGACAAAAAAGACAACAGTTTGTGGGCACAGGAAAGAGAGATTACAGGATACGTAAAGAGTCAGATAAAATGCACAACTTAGAAAAAAACACTGCAAAATCAAGTCTCTTATATCAAGACTGTGAAGTTTAATAGTGTATAAACATGACTGATTCTTTTCCCATATTCTTCAAATCTACACAGAAGCCTCCTGTATCATTCTGTATTCATTCCCATGCTCTTATCTAGGCAAGAACAAGCACTGAAGAAAGGTACCAAAAGCCTGCAGCGGTGATCAGATATGAAGAAATCCCAATGCACATCCCTGCAGTTAGAGCGAATGAAAAGGTTACCATGGTCACAGCATTAGGCAAGCCGGCACAGCCTCTGAGCCATAAATCAGGCTTTAGCGTGAGTGGATTCATCACAGGATCGAATGCAAATCCACTGCACAGATGGATGTAAGTCACATATTCTTCATATTTGCAGGCATGATGTAAAAGGAAAGGTCATATATTCTGTCTGCTGTCTGTAGGCAGGAATAATACAGCAGATCCATACAATCAACACAACTGGTAAGGAGCTTCTACTCCCTATATTCAGTCTCTACTAAAGAAACAACTGAAATAGAAGCTCATTCAAATTCCGCTTGTTTGTGACTCAAATCTAGAAAACTGTTTACAACGAAGAGCGATAAAGGCGGGAATAGACTTTTATTTCCCTGAATCCCCATGTTCTATAAACGATGTTATAGAAAGTGAACGATGTGAAAGTGAAATAGTTCCCTGATGCAGACATTGCTTTTAAGGGAACAAACAGGTGGGCTGTATTATCATACTCGCAGAGCTATGCAAGCAGTATCTACTTGCACCCTGATGACCTGTATACCAAAAAGTTTAGTATCATCCTTGCCTCAATGACCAGCACTAATTTTCATCTGACACTTGTGTTGGTGTTAATCATTTCATGAAGAGTGTTTGACCAATTTTTATAAAGATCTGTAGAGACTCAGGAAGCTGAGCTTGTAAAGTGGATGGTTGTCGTCACCCTTCGCATACACCCAAGTTACTGGAACTGCTGTTCAATAGATCATTCTAGTTTGATTTCACCCAAACAAGCACCGGAAATGAATGCAGTGCTTTCTGAGCTGCCTTGTAATATAAAAGGCCTAATGGATTGAATGTTTTATTAGTTAAGTCCCAGATCCAAATCACAGCCAAACAATCTCTCTGCTGCATTTCTGCCAACTTGAATCCCTTCACACTCTTTTCTGCATGGAGTAAAAACTGTTGCAAAAGGATATTAAGGAGCTAATTAGAATTGAGGATTGTTCTTATTTCTCCTTCCAGACATCTCATCACAGATCAGTTCCCTTGTAAAAGAGACAAGAATTAAAAAGATCACTGAATCTTGAGGGATTAGGCTTACTCGCAGACAGAAATACAAGGACATACAGACACTGACAGGAGAGTTAAAGATAGAAGCACTGTATGACATTCCTGCACAAACCTTGTGGTTCTTTTTCAGACAGTATAAATACTGACAGAGACCAGGGGTGCAGGGGCAGACAGTCAGACTGATAGAAAACACTGCAGTGCTGGCACAGGGCCAGCATCACCTACTCCCCAAGAAGTGTGGCCAGACAGAGGTGAAATAGAGCAAGACCAATGTGTCTCAACGGTCTTAAAGGAGCATTTCACTACAAAGTAGAACATTCATCCCCTTCGTGTCATAAGTTGTCATTGTTTCCTCAAGAATGATTTCAACTCAATTGATTAATAATTGATTGTGTTTGGTTTTATTACCAAAAAGAAACATTCATGGTTTGTGTCATGTATAGCTGAAATATGAAAAAGACCTGACAAATCCATCAATGACACAACAAACTATAACCCTCGAGGTTTATTTACACAATGTTTGGCTGATCAGCAAAGATGTGACATTTTTGGGAAAGTAGATTCGGCAAAGATGGGGCAATGGATTATGTATATATGCACTTTTAAGTCAACTCATCCAAGCACTCACTACACAGAGAAGCTACCTTTACATATTGTATTCAGCAGGGATGTTATTTAGCAAATAATTTCCAAGTCCCAGTAAAATTTTTGTATTCTGACTCACTGGTTAGTCTTGAGATTGGAACACACTAAGAAAACAGTCCAAACTAAGCACTTTTTATGTAGAGAGCAGTAATTATGCCCATATTTCAAATATGAGAACAGAGTGGTGCCAGATGCAAAGTGATGTTGTAGAAATCTCTGAATCCCTAGTCCAAGTTCCAGCCAAGGCTCCGCCCCAAACAGACTTCCATTGAGTTGGCCAGTCAGAAGGACGGGAGTTTTTGAGGTGGGGAGCCTTAAAGACAAAGCACCTAAAGTGAACCAGAAAAAAAAATTCTAAAACCCCAACGAGAAATTTTTAAAAGCTTTAAGTCATGCAGTGCTACCACAGAGGCAGAGGGGCAGTATAAGCCTAAAAAAAGGGACAATACCCACTCTTCCGATGCCATATACAAAGTTTGCAGGTAAACAATGTAATTTGTTTGCAGCTTGTGTCCAGTGACTTGTGAGGCAATGGCATCAATCATTTGTATCTGTCTCAATCCGGGTATTTGAGCATTACAGCAATCCAAACTCAAAACACCAGTAATCAGTACAACTGAGTTAGAGCTTCAGTTTTAAATTAATCAAGTTTTTGCCATTAAAAAGGGAAAGTCATAAACCAGGTGAAGAACACACTCCACTATGTGCAAAATACTGAACATTTAATGGCATATCAAACACAGTGTGGCTCTGGATGTATGAGAGGCATTATTCAGGGAGCTAGTGGCAAAAATAAATAAAAAGAAAGAAGTAAAGAGAAGTAGCATAATGGGATACATAGAATACAAATACAATCTTTCTGTAACATTTTTTATTCTGGTGTACTGGGAACTGCATCCCATCTAGGTTAGTTTAAAATGCATCTGGGTAACCTATAAAACAGTAAACATCCAGCCTCATAACATCAGTTATTTGAGGCTCAAAGCAAAGGACATCAGGGAGGTTTGTATGGAGTTAATGCTCCAGTTTGGCTCATATGTCCTGTAAATACAGTTTATTAGGACAGTTATTACTTAAATCTTATAGAATAATGGGATCACGAAATGCCACTTCACGAACAGTGAAACTGTGGAGTCACCAAGCAGTAAACTCAAAACCAAAGCTTGGATCAAACCATTAATTCTGTTCCATGTGGTTTAATGATCTTGCACTCAAATACTGATTAGTGAATATCTTCTAAGTTAAATGTGCATTATTTTTGTTTGTTTGTTTGTTTGTAGCTTGTTACGGCAGCACCTCGTACAGTATAAAAACATTTTAAGCAACATCACAAGTTTTAGGGTATTGAACCTGTGCTAGAGAAACCTCTTGATTTGAAATACTGAAATGACAAGTGTTTAAAGACAGACTGCAATGAACGGGCTAAAGTAGAATAAACATTTTCTGATAATGGGCTCCTTCCATTATCTGATCTCATTGTAACTGATTATCCTCTAGACTGACAACACACTCCCTTATATGCAGGGCTGAACTTGGAATTTGCCAAACAGAAAAGGGTTAAATATTCCCAGTATGTCACATTAATCGATTGAATCTCAATCCTCATTAAACATTAAGTAATTCATACACTGGTGAGACTATCTCACTGAGTTTATTCTGTATGAATGCAACCTAAGTCAAATGCAGGACTCTGAAAGGAACAGATTGGGGTAGTTGCAGAATGATGGGAAAGGTGATTTGTTGATGCTAAAGAGCATTTCCATTCAGTCAGCATGTGACACCAACTTGACATTGCAGCTCAGTCACTGGTTGCAATGGCGTCAGACACTCTAGGGTTTCAGCTACACGTATGATTGCCAGTTTCCTGAGGTGCTAACCAGCTATACAGCCTACAGCAGGGGACTGAAAGCAGTTTCAGTTCCTCTATATATGCAACCATCTCCATTCAGTGAGCCACAAACAGTTAGCACGCCAGCGGGCGGAAACAGCAAATACATTCAGTCAGGAGGGCGGTAGCTGGTTTGGAAAGTTTAACAGGTGTGGACACATACATACCTTGAAAAATATTACGACCTTTCGGGCGCCAGCGTAGGCAAGCAGAGAGGAAGCACAGAAGACAGTATTTGAGACGGAGAGCGACTGAGTGCAGCAAGCTGCTGAAGCTGAGGTGCGAAGCTTTGTGGGTTCGGGACAAGTGCATTCAAGGTGCATTCACATATATGGATTGGGGGCCAGGCTCTCACTCAAGTTGAGAGATTACCTGGGATGACGTGGGGTACATGCAGACCAGAGTTGGAGCTAGATATTATTTGAATCAAAACCATTTTACTCACTCTCGTGATGCTTTGTTTTCGTTTTTTCCAAATTGCCATATTGCCATATTTTTCCAGCTACTGTCTAAACCCCAAATCTGGTAGAGAAATGATGTGAGCGGTGTTCGAAGGTATGATGCCAAACATACAGTGATATGTTTACCATGAGCATGTAGCTCTTTCCCACATTAAAGACAAAATACCAACTGTCTTTTTGTGGTAAGAGACATGTTTACAGAGAATGAAATCCGGTGATGTTGTTGTCCAACGGTGAGTGCTAGTTGTTAATGGATGGGAAGGTAAATTCCTTTAGTGTGACCGTACTGGGAGCGGGGACTTTCAGTGTTCTGCCTTTATTGTATTTAAATATCACATTTCATTAACTCATTCACAGACACATTTGAAAACCCATCATTCGAGAAAGAGAATTTAATTCCCCTATGATGTATGAAAGGAGATGATACACACTAATACTCCTCCTTTAACTGCTGGGCTAATGTTGGATTGCTGTGATTGTTAGACTGTGTCAGTAAGCATTAGCCAGCATGCTCAAAGAGACAAGAAATCATATGTTGAGAAACAATATCAGCAGAAAACACATTGTAACATCAGTTGTCTTGCATCAATTGCAGTTTAACCTTTTCTTGCTCCAGTTTCTGAGCAAAGCTGTGTCTACATTTGCCCTAAAGGAAGCTGTAAGCTGGGCCCAAGAGCCTTTTTTTTCCCTGTAGGGATACAACTTCCAGAGATACCGTGCAGGTGAGGAACAAGGTGCAACAACTATTCATGAAAACTCTGTGCATCTGTGCATCATAAATACTTGATGGTGTCATCACAAAGTTTAATTTCTACAGAGGACTGATTCATTCATCACAAGGTTAACTTGACATAGAAGAGAGACTGGGAACTGCAGGAAATTGAACCAGGAACCTTTGAGGAGCAATGAGGCAACAGTACACTATCATGCAGACATGAAAAATGTGTAAATATGTGCAGATACACATAAAGTTGTAACAAATGAAGTGATCTAGGCCTGTTCAAAAAAATGTTTGCAACGTGAATAGAATACATTTACTGCATTTAAAAAAACACTGCCTTCTACTTTCAATCTTTCCGGGAAAGCTGTTAGAGTTAGAAATATCTCTTGTCTCTTTTTGATGAAGAAGTCTTGACTGTAGCTTGGCTGCAAAGATGATAAAAAGTCCATCTGTTTGTTACACTTCAACAAAACACTCCAGCTTTTGTCTCTGTCATGAGAACATCTGCTGCCCAATGAGTTCCTTTGAGGTCCTGCTCGCCTCACGTTCTCCTTTTATTTCTTCAAGGGTACAGTTGTGATACCATTTCTTCATCTTTACAGTTACCACAAGATCAGTGTGTTTTGAAAAGAAATGTTTCCCCCCTCTCTCCTGTTGACTCTTCCCTTCTTCAGGAAACCTCATCGCCAACATCTCTCTTGGTTCACCCTGTCAAGTTTTATCGATCAGCGACTCTCTCCACCTTCTATCCGTGGAGAGACAATTTATACGAAGGTTACAGACCATGCTGCTCTCAGACACTCAGCTGTCGCTTTCAATTTCAGTAAACACCATAAAATCCAGCACAGTGGTTTTTTCTCCACCTTGCGAAATGCTATACTGCAGGAGGTGCACGACTGCAATAACAACAACAGCAACTCACATCTTCCTCCCCCTCTCAACATTCCTCTTTTTCCATACCAGTAAATTATTCATCCCAAGATGCCTGCAATCGATGGTTAAGAAGCCACGGCTGCATCAGAGCGGAGGACAGCGTGGTATCTGTTTCTGCCTGTTGAGTTACACTGGGGATACTGGTGCTCTCTGTTTTTTTTTTATTCAAAGTGTCAGTAATTGCCAAAAATTTTTCGGTAAAACTGCATTTTTGTTTTTGATGTATATTTTCCTATGGAGTTGGTGGAGGCCAAAGCCGAACTTGAACAGACTTAATATAAAACAAATAGATATCATTTCAGGCACTCAAACCTCAGCAGCATCACCTTCAAAGGGATTTTACATGGAGTTGACTCTTTGCAACAAACTTAGATTGAACTGGCTCTCATCTTATTCATATTTAGAATTTCAATTTTCAAAATAAAGTACACAAGGTTATTAACTTTAGCTACAGAAGATGAAGCATTGTTTCAAGAGCAACACAACTTTACCCCCCACCAAATTTCAAGGAGGCTGTTGAGTATTTGTGAACAGAGGGATGTTAATTGAATTTTTTCATCATTTTATGGTTCTGCTTAATGAAAAATACTGTCACTTCATCGCAAAACAGTTCAAAGGAACCAGGAATCTAAGGTCGATATGGCATAGCTGACCTGACCTTATTCATGAATCAAGAGAGGGCTTATTTCATGCTTATGGTTCTGCATCATATTGTTTATGACCCTTTTTCTTGAGTACTCTCTTGAAGGTTTGATCCCTTTGTGTAAAGATTTAACCAAAGCGGTGTATAAACAAATTCTGTGATGATCGATAACCCTTCTATCTTAATGACTTTGGTTAATGAATTTCAGCCACAGGGTTCAGTAAGGCTGTGTAATATCACCACATAGTATCAAAAAATCATTGTAAAGCCAATTTGTCGCATTTCCTTCTCTCTAATTAAATTTGAAAGCTCTGTTTGAAGCCTGCTTTTTCCATCTATTTCACTGAAATATGAGCCAAGCTCGGCAGTTAATTGTTACAGCTCTGTATGCAGCCTCAAGCCTTCAGCTTTGATTTCATACTTCTACAATTACATCAAACACACATGAAGCACTTGAGACTTACTGCTTAGATTTTTCTAATGGTGCATCTTTGAGACAGATCTTGAAGTCATAAAGTGATAGCGATGGGAAACACTCAAAATCAGCCTTGACTCAACATTTTCTGGCACCTAAATCACTCAATATCTGCTGTCTGCCCTTACGGAGCGCATTATGAAATTAATAAGCAGCAGCTCACTTCTCAAATTATATAAATCACATTAAGTAATGCCGTGGCAGCCTTCTGCTGAAGATAGTAATAAATCAATGAGATTTCAGGGCGCTGGCTCTTACAGGTGGTGGTCATGCTTTGCTGACTGTTTTAATTTGGTCTAAGTGTCCATTTATCCAAGGGCTCTTCATTTAAGTTAATCAGAAAATGTATTGAGACATATTGGATTTTTTGAATGCTATTATAAGGTTTAAAGACACAAAAAGGGCACACAAATATGTCTGTATTGATGAAAACTAGCACATTAGCATATAGCAATAAGAGAGAGTGGTTCAGAGGGCGCTACTGTGAAGCTTAATGATTTGACCCCCAGCTTCGTGTCCTTGGTAAGCTGTGAAGCTTTACGGGTGTGACCAGTTTATCCATTCTGAGAAAATATTTTTTATCTGTTGTTTTAACCATCTATTTGCAAAAGCAGCCGACTGTATTGAGAGCAGTCAACAGTGCTCTGTAAAGGTCAATAGTCAAGCAAGAGCACTTAAAACCTCAAGTGTCCTCACACGTTTCAAAACCAACACGTCAGGGATGTTTAATGCTTGTGCTGGACTGAAAACACAGTCTGTCCTGCAAGGGGACGTCATACTAAATGTGCAAAAAGTGAGCTAAATATTAGACTTTCTCACCAAAACTGAGAGGACACCAGATGTAAAACACTGCGAATGTTGAGTACAATACTTGCTTACTACACCTTCAGCCCATATGGTGTTCAAGTTGTCGTGACTTGACACTTTTACACTCATATGGTGTCAAGTAGCCCTTTCAATTCAGCCAACAAGTTGGTTAATAGCATAAGCAATTTCTGTTTCAGCAATTCCTATAACCAGAGAGTAAGATCTTGTTGAATTTCACATCATACCAGCCTTATAGTCATCAAACATTGCTTAAATATGTCATCACAGGCAGTGTACGCTGAAAAAGCTCAGCAGTAGACTGTTGCCTCACAGCTACTAGACCAATGTGTCTAGGCCAAATCCACTCAGCAGATGATCTTCAAGTGGCCTCAACCAACTCATGAATCCAACATATGTGAAAAAAAGTTCCTGCAAGTGAGCAGCAGATGATAAAATCTTCTCCATGGATAGGTCTATCACAGTTCAGGTTGACCTTAGAAGTCATAGCAACCTTAGAAGTCTGAGGGATACTCCTCCTGTATGGAGACAGCTACTGAGTAAATGAGTTTTTAAGCAGCTCGAGGTGTACACTGTTGCTTTCTGACAGGTTAAAAGTCTTTTTGTTAATTCATTTTAGGTCTTTTGATGGATATGTTACGACAGCAACCCTCCAGTAACTTTCATTTAGTGAGGAATAAAAATGAGTGACAGTCCAAACTCAGACACAGCCACCCCCGCTCACTTTAAAGGTTGAGCCTGTCTACAAAGAACACACAAACACACACACATGCCCGCTTCCTCCAAAAAAGGACTAAAAAACACAGCGTGTGTACATCTGTGTGCTTGCTGTTGTGCTCGTGTCCATTTATCGACCTTGTGATGTGGGTAATTGTGAGTGTGTTGTTGTTGTGTGGGCTGCCCCACAGCAGAGCACCGCTCTCTAAATATAGCTCAGGCTCAGAGCTCACTTAGGAAGGCCCGGCATTGAGACAGTTGGGGATTAACTACTACTCTATCTGTCACACACGTAAAAACACATAATGCAAGACACACACTGGCATACTAAGCATGCAGGGACAGGCTGCAGACACAGGTCCTTACAGGTTGGTTCAGGTACAAATATTACAGCATAAAGAAAAGGGTATAAAAAAGGCTACAGCAGATAATCCGTTCGCCAAAATGCTTTTAGCAGTCATGTGTGATTACCCTTTAAGAACATTGAAAACAAATGTGGCTCTGAAACTACCAAAAAACATCAGCCTTGTAAAAAGAGCTGCTCTATAATTAACAGTCACGACACACAGCCAGCCAATGTGTGTAGAAGAGCTTCAATATTTTGTGGTGTTGGCTTGTTCGAGTGAGACAGCAGCATTCAACCCATCACAAGTGTCATTTCAATATATCTAACCCAGCTATTAAGATATATAAATAAAAAAGAATAACATATCTACATGAAATCTACTCACAGTGGTCTATTTTTATTCTACAAAGTGGAGTCCAACACCTGAATAGATTTAGGAAAACCACGGCTAACAGCTGATGTAGCTCAGTTCTCTCTCGCTCTCTCTGCCACTGAAGTCCTACCCCTCTTCAGGACAATCATGATGAAAGCCAGATGTAATTTAACAATGTCTCCAGAGCGGTGAAGCATCATCAAATTGCAATATTTATTACATCATTATTACAGGCTATTTACTCCTTATAAAATATTAACAGTTACTACGATTACAAATATTTACACAGTTTACAGTCAACATCACAGAGGAATCATGTCAATCTGCAAAGCAGTGTTTGTCAATAATGAGACAGCGTGATGAGCAACTCTCAGCGGAAATTTTGCCCGCAAGACAAAACAATGGGAAGCAAAATTCATATGACTTTTGAAGTGCGATGACAAAGTGTGTGTCCATCATTCAGGGCTGTCTGAAAACAGTAAGAAGCGCAGTTATTTGTTTTCTCTAGACTTTAACTGTAGGAAACAATTTATTTTTATGGAATTTCCATAGAAGACATGAGAATCAAAGTGATGTGGATGAAATTCTCCTGTCTCTCACTGCCAGTCTAGACATGTTGGTAACATCACTAGTGACACAGTCAGGTACTGTCAGAAAGTTAACTATCTGATGATTATACCAGGGTTTAATTTCTCCTGTCAGCAGGTTTGTTGTTCAGAGGGAAATTAATTGCTTATTTATTTTTTCTCACTCCCATTCCTTCTTTTTTGCATTTTGAAACTCTACTTGGTACCTTTTTAAGATCCAACAGTGCAAAATGTAAAGTGGTGCAATTTATTCAACCTGTCTTGTCATTTTGATCAGGTGATGAGAACGAAATGTCTTTGATGATAAATATTTATAATGTTGGCAAAAATAAATAAATCAAATTCAACAAATTTCTTGGAGGAATCAGAAATGGAATTTGAAACTGAAGATAAAAAATGAACAACCTCAAAATTCATACTTAGCAGGACACATATTTAGAACAATATCAGTTGTTGTGAAGTTGTGACTTTTACCATTTGTATTTCTGTCTTTTCCAGTCTTGACTGTGTAGCATTGTCATTTGCGTCTGAGTGAACCACTACAAAAAGACACTCCACCACTGACATAATATATCTAAATGTGCTGCTGAGAGAGAAATGAGACTGTTATCTTAAAGATCAATAGGCATAATCACCACCAGCACTGCCTTAAGAGTGAAATCAAAAATTTTGTTCAATTATTCCATAAAGTTTGTCTCAGAGACAATCAGAGCTTAATATCAAGTTGCTATTTCAGTCTGTGCTTCCAGAAGGAGGAGAGTTGACATCCTTCATTAGCTCCCTCAAACCATCCTTAGATCATCTCAGCTCTCTGCACTCATACTTGATCAGGATCAACCCTTTGACTCCTGGGTGCCATTAGCTTAGCAGTTTGGATGCATGCCTCATATTCAGAGGCCAAAGTCCACATAACAGCTGTTACTGGATATTAATATTGAGAGAAATAAGATCAGTAGACCAGGAACAGAGGATGTCCCTTTCAACATGATAATGAGCTGTAATGTGCTAAATGAGATGGAAAATGCAAAGCTCTGAAGTACCAGATTTGCTCCTGAAGGGCTCTAGTGAACCATCATTTTCTTGTGAGATCATACACTGAGACTCTTTTGCATGATTTCATAAAAATGAAGCATGCCTGCAAATGTTCCCTTTGAAAACACATATCAAGACACAGAACAATTATTCAGGAGCTTCTGTTACAGATATGACCTGGCTCATTCGATGAAAGGAGTATCACAGAATAAATGGCTGAGGCTGAAATGTGTTCTCCTGTTTTGGAGGGAGGGGCCTTTTTCCTATTTGCACAACACAGGCAGTGCAGCAGCCTCCTGAGTTCGCCTTCTCCAACCCTTTTAATTTGGGTGTGGGCGCTGGAACAGAAGCAGGAGCGGAGAAATAAATAACAGGCTCCGCATGAATAGCTGCAAACGAATGATGGCTGACAGAAAAGTAAACCCAGGTTGGTAAACTGCTCATTTAATGAGAGAGGAGAGCGAACGATGCTACGGAGGAGGAGAGATACACATCAGGAGAGCTGCCATCTTTTACAGCCCCCTCACTTGTTTCATCTCACAACAAGGCGTTTGTTTTTCTCTTTTTTTCCTCCTGTTGCTTTCAAATCAAAGACAGCAGAGATGTTTCATTTCAATCGGACATAATGGAATCAGTCAGGTGACCTTGGAAACAAAACCCACCTCCGATTTTTTTATGATGCTGCTGAATCCACCTGCCATAGGTTCAACTAATGCTGCAGCTCAAAGCTACTAAACTCCCCTGAGAGCTGAACAGCAGATCAGTACATCATAGGGCTAACACGTAGAAACAAGCAATCCCTCGAGCACACTCACATCTACAGGCAAGTTAGAGTCATCAATTATCTGGAAAAGCAAGTTATGGATAGGAATGAGTATTGATAAGATTTTATTGAAACCATGCCCTTATCAAATCTGCTTATTAATTGAATTCTTTATGGATTCCCTATGGATTCCCTATTCCCTATTCCTTTACATATTCCTCTTGTGAATTGTCCTTTATAAGGTTTCTGTGTCAATAACATTTTATTGAGTTTACAAGTAAATAAAAATGAAATTGGTTTTAGATACCTCTGGATGTAAATACATAAAAATAAGTAAAAATCACACATCCAGTTGTGTCATATGCACCCCCTGTTTGAAGAACATTTACTTGTTGGTATTTTGACATTTTTTTCTGTTTAAAGTAGTGTTCACAAAAAGTAATTGTGATATGTTTTTGTGATGAAAGTTAAAATCCTGTTTTAGAAGTTAAGTTATATCAATGTATGCTAATCACTAGCATATCAATGCAATTTCCTGTATACATTAGCATTGAGCTAGCGCCATTTCTTATCAATTCTTAACAGGAACTGGTTCTCAATACCCATCCATAGTTGTGGACTGGGGGGACACAGGAGAACATGTAAACTTCACACAAAGAGGCACCGTCTGGAGGATATAACCAGGACCCTCTCTAGCTTTAAGGAAACACTGAGTCGAGTATGATTCATTTCATTCCTTAAAATAAGTCATTGTACTGGCATTTGTTTTGTGTTTCCGCTCTCTAATCCAGCAGCTTTATGAAGAGCCACATGGCTGAGGAAACTTCCTAGTGGACAGAAGGTGAATGCCACTGCCAGAGTCTGCTTAAGACTCTCTTACTATCCCTCATTGATCCTCCTGGGAGGAGGAGCACAGACATAAGACAAAGAGAGAAAAATCCCCAGTCAATCCTCAGGTGAGTAGACAAAGTGGTGCTTCTGATGTCTTGGCTGAAAATTGCCATTGCTGATTGTACATATTAATATTGTTAATTCAAATATTCAAATTTGCAAAATGCTTGTCATTACTGGTTTGATTGACAAGATCTTTTGATAATTTATCCCTACAAATATCAAAGATATGGAATAGTGATGCTACAGTCACTTTTGTTTGCAAGTTCACAAAATGGTTTGCATAACTGGAGAAGCAGAGAGTTTCTTATCCAAAGCAGGAAACATTCCAGCCAAAGATCAGCATCAGAGCAGACGAATCAAAGTGTTTCTTATTTAAGCCTCGGTGATGATTCACATGAGGTCAGATAAAGCGAGTCAGTGCCCGAGGCTCAGCAACACTCGAAGACAACACTTATCTTCTTCGTGCGCTGAGAGCACTGCAGGCAGATTAATTTAAAGCCATGAAAAATTCATGAACATATTGTTGTAAGGCAATCACCAGATTCAGCAGTGAGCAAACACAGAATTAACATTTGAAGCACTAATTTTTGCCATGTCTGCTAACAAATATGCTTTGACCTTCAATGGCAAAACGTATTTTTTAGGCTGATGTCGAGCTCATCGTGTTGTCACATTCTGGAGCCGTTTGCTCTGCCCTGATGTCCTCTGACAAGCAGCAGTGCGCCTGGCAACAGTGCATACTCTGCTGGGCATGAGGTGTGTGTTTGTGTGTGTGTGTGTGTGTGTGTGTGTGTGTGTGTGTGTGTGTGTGTGTGTGTGTGTGTGTGTTTGTGTGTGTGTTCACTGTTTGTTCGTAGCGTCAAACATCATGCCGTTGGTCACTTTTGACTCATGCTGGATGTGCTTAGAGGAAGAGTGTATCACAGCATCCCCCTTTTCTACACACTCACAGACCAATGTGATATGTTATTACAATAAGCAGCACAGCAGACAGTTTAAGATGAATGTTCTGATATATCTACTGCATCTGTTTTAAATAAATTTAAACAATTGAATTCAGTTATTTCACTAACCTGCATCTGGAATAGAATGCAAGGCTAATGAATGATGACACAAGCTTTTGTGTTTATCAGCGGAAAATGTCTTTTTTGCGCACCAACAACGCTGATTGGTTGGTCTGAGTTCAATGATTTGTCAGTCTAACTGAAGCCAAATATGTTTGAAAAAACATAGATAGCATGAAATTGTGCTGAAAATACAGCATCCCAGAGGACAGAGATGTGGATAACTGCAAACTGCAAAGCAAAGATTTGTGCACAGCTATGTTTGTTTACCCTTTTACACATACAATATATTCTCTCTTCATTTTGCCATATCTTCTTCTTTTTATGTGCACTTTTGCCAATATGTCAGCCAATGTTCTCTAGATGTGACATGAATGTTTCTTTTTTAATTACTTTACTTCGATTCCAACAACTGCAGTCAATTCAATATCAAGCTAACTAGCATAAGACTTACATAAGTAGCCTCCCGTTGCATCAAAGCCAAGAAAATATCATTAAAGAGGGGGTATTTTGTTAATCCTTCTTTTAAACATGGATACAAACTAGCAGTACCTGATGTTCATACGAAATGTGTGCTGTTCTTCTAACTGCTACATGTTGATTTGTTGGTCTGTTTTAAAATAGCATGACATCTTGCTGAAGACTTGCTGATGATCAGGTCACTGCACACAAGATGCATTTGAGGGGTGGGCCTCAAACATCAAGGTGTGCCCCTGACAGGCCTTTAGACCAGTTCAATCAAAGGTTGAGGGACTTTGAAGTAACAGCAGCTAAAACAAGTGTTGCAGACCAGTTGTAGGGGCACCAGGGGAAGAGTATAAAACCTTAACAACAAAATATAGTATCTGCTTTGGATGTTGCCCTCCAAAACCTGTGTTTAAGTAATATGAAAGACAATCCAGCTTACTACATGCCAAGGTTTTCTGTATTTTAATTGTTTGTGGGAAAGTCTTGATTTCTATAAGAGACTGGTTTTTGTTGGGGCCTCTGGACTCGTGGCAATTTACACCGCAAATAAATCTCGGGGAGATACTACAAGGGTTGACCCTTTATTATTTTCCCAGACACAGCATGAGGCTTATGTTTTAGCTGATGAAAGTTGAATGAATTGTGCAACAAAGAGAAAAAAAATCAAAGCATGTCGTTGTTTATTGTAGTATTGATTAAGCTCCCCCAGGTGTTGGGTAGTATCCATAAATCAGCAACATGTCTACACAGCAGTGGGCAGACTGTTAAACAAAATACTGCTGTTGTAGTCCGTCTGGGCTCTGCGGTAAAATAAGCCTCTTGCAGGTCAGCACTTCCCTCCAGGTACATAGATATTCTTTTACAGATGGAGTAAGAGTTTCCTCTGTGGTTCCTTTGATATAATACACAAGCAGCTCAAAGCACTTCTGACAAATGTACCAACCTTGAGCCATGTTTTAACCCCTGAGCAGCACTTTTTCATGCTGTAATGCAGATTATTCTTGCGGTTATGAAAATACAGAACTAAACTAAGCATAACATTCGAAACACATAACCTTGTGCATAAATCTGCATCATTCTTGTTCGCTCTCTTAAGAACAGCATGGGTACAATGACAGTCTTGCTGAGTAATGCTACAGCTGCTGGCAACTTGCAATAATGACTGTGCATAATGCATGCACTATGACAAAGCAAGAGTCTGGTTTACTTTCAGTGAGAAACACGTATATATATATATATATACTTATCCACTGCAAAAAAAAAACCCTCAATTCTGAGCAGGTGTTTATATTTGATTTTTTAGGAAACACATTGTCGTTTTAGATTTATTACGAGCCACATTTACATTTTCAGTCCACAAGAAAGTCTTATTTTAAGATATCAAAAGACAAAAAATTATGTCTAAGTTGCTTGTAATGAGTAAAAAAATTGTTCGCCAATTGGACGAGAAAAAAATTGCATACCAAGTTTCCTGAAATTACAATAATGTTTTGATACAAGAAACAAGTTTTTGAAATGTTGGCATAGGTGGACAGTTGCATCTTTGACTTGGCTCATTTACTCTCCATTGTCTTCTAAGCTAACATCTCCAACCCTGGTTCACTACAATGACTCAAATCAAAAGTATCACAGCCACATTCTTCAACCTTTGTGGAAGGTAATTTTTGGTCCCGGTAGTTGTAGATTCACTATACAGGCAGCAACTGAACACATTTGTGAACACATACCTGCTTCGTTCCAAACATGCATTGCCTGTTAAAAAGCAAATTATTGCCTAGGTACCAAGTTTTAGTGTTCACAGAGATGCTTTTAGTGTTTCCCTTGAGTTTTAGTATCTTTGTGCAAAGCCACGATAACTGTATCCCATATTTCCATACCTAGCTAGCACAAGATGTCATGTATTGATCATGTTAATTCCCTCTACCCTTTGTCCTCTATGTCAAACTATTACGTTGAGAGTCACAATGCCAAGAGGTGTGTAGAGAAAGAGACATAAAACAGCCTTCAGCCAAATCAGTTCAAGATATCAAAGTCATCAGCATATAGAAGCTCTTATATAAGGTAACCATGACAGAAACAGGAAAGAGCAAGCCATGTGAATTTACAGCAAACCTGCCTCCTCTAGGAATAGAAATGTGCATGCTGCAGCAGATATGGGTGCTTTGATGCCCAGCCCAAATACATCACACGCTTGCTGCATATTTTAACGGTGGGAGATACTAAGAAGTATGCAATAACACACACGAGCCCTTTTTGAGGAAATTTCCAGACTGAATAAGGGACATTACCTGTCCATCATTTCACCAAAACTACCACCCTCTACATTGTAGGGCTTATAACGATGGTGATAAAGACAACAGAGCAGGTTACCACTGGTACCTGACGTTACCCTCCCTGTAAACACCGTCTGATTCTTCACCCATTCAAATAAAAATGTGCACACAGTCCAGCAGTCAGCCATGCACCGCTCTGCTGCTCCACAACGCAAACAGCGCGCACAGGCTGAAGGAAGAAGCACAAGCTGCAGCGCTAAATCATGTTGTTTTGACCAATAAATCATCGAATGCATACTGCCCTGCTTGATGTTGGCTGCTTTTTCACGATTTTTTTACCGGCTGTGCTCTCACATTAAACGTATGCGTTGTTATTTTATGCATAATGTTCGTAAAAGCTTCTCTGTGGCCGCTTTTTACGCAGCTCAAGGACAAGCAGAGCCCAGGATAGAGCAGCGATACTCCCTGAGAAGGAGGAGGTTAAGCTGGCTGATATTAGAGCTAATATGCAATGCTGGCGGAAATGAGTCCACTCGGGACATGCCAGTTTCCAAAAGCTGCAACATCATGTGAAATAAACACTATAATCTGCTGCTGCGATGACATTCAGGCAGGCTGGTGACAATTTAAGGGTCGGAAACGTCATCCAGACATTTAACACCCTGTTATCTTACGTTATTTCCTAGAGACAAACACGAAGATACCTCCGTCAAATAGGCTTGTATTTATTGATGTCTTACCCGGGCCGCCATCTTCACGGTTGCGGGGTATCAGGGATGCAGCTCGGGTCAATGATTCATAGGACAGCGGGGACAGTGAGCAAAAAGGCTCGGCAGCAGATGGGCTTATAAACTGCACAGCACCTTGCTCTGATTGGCTGATGGAAGCGGAAACGCACCAACGGGGATGTCACCAATAGCTCGCGTGCAGTCGAGAAGCTTCAACGCCCACTGGCGTAAAAAATCCCTCACGTGTCAGGTTGACAATAGTGGGCAAAAGGCAGTGGATATGGACATAAAGGCACGGACTTGTGGTTCGCTGTGACAGTTTTCTGTCTGGAGTCAACGATGAATGGTGACTATTGTTCACCCTGACGTGCACAATCATACAACTGCACGGGGTTACTGCCCCACGCGGACGAAATTTAAACAATCCTGCATTTTGTGTCATTTAATGTTACACCAAAATGTGGGAATTATTATTTTTTTTTTAAATTAGTGTCCTTGTACGCTCTTTGCTTATTTAAAACTTCGCCCTTTTCCGTGAACACGACAGCTCCATGCTTCAGCACCACGGACAGCGCCCTCATACCAAATGCACCGACACAGCACTGCTGACACTCTGCTGTGATGACATGTGAAACAGTAATATCAATCATATGGAAAATATGAAGCAGTCAGTGAGACAGAAACCGACATCATATGCCGAGTTTATCCAAATGTCAACCCAGCAAATATCAACACCACATAGCAGAATGAAGGGCTGCTATATCATATAACAGTATATCATTTATGAATCCAGTTGAAAGCCTGTTAAATTCATGGATTTATAAAACATCCATCAGTTAGGACTATTACTGGAATAACTTTGAGGGAAATTAATGATTTTTGTTTGTCTATATACTAAATGGGGTGACTAAAAGGATGATGTGTTCTTGGAAATGTTAGATGTAAACAAATCATATCAGTTTGTCTTCCATAAGAAAAAAATAGTCATGGATTTTTAAATACTTCTTTACTTTAACAAGATGGGGAAAACTAAATCTACCATGTGTTATATAGACTGGATGTGTCGCTTCTCATTCAGCACCATGGAGAGTTCCTACTGCACGTGCCTTAAGACCCCACAGCATCTCATACAGTATTATAACCAAATACATTTCTGTCTGTCTGTCTGTTATTTTAACAATGATGAGGTTTTTGTCAGGTTTTCAAAACCTGTTCAGTAATGTACTATTGGGTTCTTTTCAGTTCACACGCTCACAAACAATTAACAATAAACTGGCATGTTCTGTATCTGATTATATTAATGTCATCACACAAAGTACTTTAACCATCTTTTTCTGCTCTTGCAGGGTGTCAAAACATTATTTGTTAACACGAAAGCCACATATTGGTTCCACAAATCCTAAAACACCACCATATCCCCAAACCAAATCTGTTTTCTAACTTATTTTGGTGATCATCTTAACAATTCAGCACTGCCACGCTGTGGTCAGGCTAAGAATTGTCTCTTAAGTACCATCTTTTATGAAAATAGAGGAAAAAAAGAAACAGAGAAGACCTTGCTTGTAAAGGTTTTTATATAAAGTACCTGTAACAGTTGATCAAATTATCCTTATTTCTCACATAAATATTCATACATCCACAGAGTAACAGACTGCAGCATCAGCACTCTAGTAACACTAGTAGCCTTGACTTTTGTTCAACAAAGATTCTTCTTTATACAACATGATTCACAACTTAAAGGAAGGAAACCATAAGAACTTCATTATCGTTTTCATAAGCTTCATATGTTACACAATAGTTTTTGTCTTGTATGTGTTGCAAGAGAAAATATGGCACATAGTTATGAGTGGATCAGTGATGAGAGCATGTGGAGGAGGGGGTGTTTTCTACCCAACCTTCTCTTCACTTCCAGTCCTAGAAAAGGTTCATTCAGAGGACAAATTTTATCTCTTTGCTTACGCTCTAGTTTCCTTGTCTCTTTATTTTATTTATACTGCAGGTCTGACCGGAGCAGGTTAAAGGAAAAATGTCTTATTCGGTCATCCTCTTTTCCATTTTTCAGTCATGATCTGATATCCACAATGTGTTGAGTGCTCTAAATGTAATATAAATGAGTATGTCAGGGGTGATTCTAACCTTACTTTTTGTTTCAGTTATACAGTAAAAGAATTATTGACCAATTGCTGAATCCCTCCTGTCACCACCAAGTTGATCAAGCTTTTGACTTTCTCTATACCTCAAAGCATTGTACACAAAGAGAAGATTTGCTTTGCTCTCCTTCTAAATAGCTTAATATAACTGGAGTGAAAGGTTACAGGGCCCAGCAAATTATCAACCACACATTAAGATTTTCCAATGATTACATACTTCTGGTAACAGTTTTCAATTCAAAACAAAAATGTATTCCTTGTGAACTAAATCTTGTTACCGATTTCAATGATTTAAGTAATAATTAATTACTTTTACCTATCAAAACGAATGTATGTGATTCAATGGTGTATATATATATATATCTCCTTTGAACTCGCCTTTTGTCCATTAACCTGATGCGATACAATTCCCGCTGAGCCCTCTACTTGCAGTATAGAGCTTCAGGTGGAACAAATTATTTGAAAAAGTACTCTCAAACAGTCATTTGGGGAAATGCCACTCAGAAAAATGCTACTTGTGAACTGTTCAACCCATCAGAAACAGCTAGGAGGAAGGTAGTGTAAACAAGCTTGTTTGCCATGGATTCAGTCTTCATGTGCATATTTGTCTGGTGAGGTCTGACTCTGCATCAAGGCTACATTATTTTTACAGCATGGTACCAAGTGCAGCCTGATCAGTTCACATCTGAACACGCAATACAGCCAGAGTTAAAACATCACCTGCATTGTGGAGCAACCAAGTCTGAAAACAGGTTTGACATTCTGTTTTTCTTGCCAAGTAGTCAAAATCCTAGCTTGTACATATTTTTTGATAAATGTTTCTTGTACCATAGAGCAGGCCAAATACACATTTTTGGGACTTAGAAAAGAATAATAGGTGCTCCAGCTTAGGATGACCCCAATTTCAGAATACATTAAGCAAAGTGACACAAAATGTCACTGTTTTAGAATCACAAGCTTTCCATTCTGTCTCCAGATCCTTGTGACCTGAAATAGTCCTTCTTTTTTAGTCTATAACATGATGTAGATACATTGTGGAAAAACCTTGGTCCTGATTCCTTGAGAGTCCTTCTTGTTCATTAGTCAGAGACTTTGAGTTGGTTTCTTGAATGAAATGACGAGTCTTTATAATGATATGGCACAAGATCTCTGCATGGTTGAAGAGGGCAGAGCTTTTCTAAAATTGCAGACAGTTTATTGGCTTTTGTTAGACTCAGGGATGTGACATCATCTAAGGCAAGGAGCCTCTTGAGGCAGTACATTGATTTTCCTCCTACAGTTCAGTTGAATGGAGTCTTTAATGGGGACAAAAGGGAAGCTTTCCAGAGTTTGAAAGCCTCTGCTACAAACTGAAGAGTAGGAAGTTCAAAGAATGAGGGATGTACAAGCTGACAACTTTTATACTGTAAATGAAGGATCTGTAACTTTTGAAGGCTGGCTCATACTGATAGTCTACAACTGGACTGGGTAGAGTCTTCACTGGGAGCAATCTTGCATAACTTTTGTCCAATCCAGAGAGGTTTTTCAGGCCCCAAAGCACAAAGGAACCCCAAGAATTAATTTGCTGTTTCTGGTGTATGTGCAGCAAAGCCTCTCAAACTTTTCCCTCATGTGGGAGTTCTCGTGCCAAGCCACCAGGATGTCACATCACTGAGCCTAGTTTTTAGCAGCTCAACACAGCGACCGCTCAGTCTCTTCTGTTACATATGTCGCGGTGTGCCCAAAAGAAAGCAGCATGCTAGGAAACCTATAGAAGCACACATGCATGTCAAACAACTCAGTGAATAAGTAAGCCGTCAGGTCAGCGGACCAGCAAGTCTTTGAACATGGGACAACTGGATTGGACCGGACTGCACCAGAAAGGGCAAGCCGGCTCAGACTGGCCTGGAGCAGATGGAGAGAAAGAGAGAGAAAATCTGTGTCCTTTAATTTGTGAAGAGTACTGAGTGTAAGAAAAAAGAAGAAATGAAAAAGGAGGGGGGATAACACTTCAGAGCAAAAGAAGTCCCTCAGTCAGAGTGGTGTCAGCAACATCAAAGCTTTGATTTGAGAAGAAAAGTTACATCAACACTTGTGGCGTCTTCACCTCCCACACAACTGCAATATCATAACACTTTTTTTCACTCTGAAGTTCACAGTCTCACGCTGCTGGAGACAGATTGCTGAGCATGTCCTCCACATCCAGCTCCACCAGTCATTCAACATGAGCGCAGTGTTTCAAAATCTTTCTCCCTTTCCATATAAAGTATCTCAGAGTCATTCAGGACAGCACCAAAGTGGACTGCATGAGAAAGTGCAGGGGAGCAAGAAGAAATGAAGTAAATCCCCCTATATGTCAGGCAAGTATTGCATTTTCCCACGTTTTTGTACACAGCTTATATACGGGCTTCTTGAAATGATTATTAAACCATGCCCGAAAAGGATTAGCATTTCATAATCTAAGAAATAAATGACACATCAGATTTAAAAGCAAAAAACACCTATGTTCCCTTTAAGGTAAAGTACTTAGGTAATATGGGAGCATATATTAACATTAGAAATTCACTAATTAGAGACCAAAATTTCACAGTTCTACAAGTCTACAAGATGACTTGTGTTGTTGTTTCTTGCTCATCTATATTGTGTTAATATTTAAACTTTCAATAGTGGAAATAGGAGCCAGTGTGGCTAAGTGCAACAATTCTGGGCAGGAGATTAGGAATAAGGTAGAGTGGAGTTGGCAAGAAGAAAGTGTTTGTGTTCAAGAACGAATGACGTGAACTCATGCAAGGTGCTTCTTGTTCTTCTTTACCCTGACATTTCTTACAAGTAGAAAAGCCTGGACTGATATCGTCATATCTCTACTGTGTATTAACACATTTTATATATTTAACCTCTATAATTTTATCTGTGTCTGGCATTTCTAACCCCACTCGTTCAGCATCAGAGAACAGAAAAAGACTCTAAATCGGTCGCTTCTCATCGACCTGGAACAAAGTTCAGGTCAGATTGGTATGTGTCTCCAGACCTGAGCCAAAGATTACAACCTGTTTCTCCTGTCTTATCACTTACAACAAATAAAGCAAAGCTTCCTTTGTCAAAGCTAATAATCATATCACTGCCTTAAAGCTTGTTATTGTGACATCCTGAGCAAAGAGACCCAGGTGTTGGATACCAACAAGTAGCCTGAAAGTCATGTGAATCTATCAGATCCAATTATGTCAATTTATGCAGCAATAACCCTGATTTAAACTGCTTTCTTGTAGTTAAAGTGACAGTTGTTGCCGGTTTTGTGAAGAGTTTGTGTTTTGTGGCTTGATATTTGAATAAAGTATTGAATTCAATGCCAGAAACACTTTGATAAGGAAATATAGTTGAAAACAAACTAGTAGAGATGCCAGACAACAGTACCACTCCAAATATCACAACACTGCAACACATTTGTTCACCTTTACTTCATCAATCTTCCCATCCATCCTTCCTTCCCCCCTCCCAGCTCCCTCTTATCGGTCGAGGCCTATGAGGAGTTTGGTTTTCTCCTCCTCTTTCTTACTCTCATTCTTTAGGTCAGCAAACACCTGGGTGAAGTAATGTGGGTCGGTGTTGATCTGCAGCATTTTCCCGCTCATCCGGTTGATGATCTCCAGGCAGCGGTCCCAGAAGGCCTCCTTCTCGGCCTCCACCAGGAAGGGCTTCAGCGGGTAGGAGATCTCGTTGCCCATGTAGGAGTACGACAGGTACAGGCAGGTGAGCAGCGAGGCTTGAAGCTCACGCTCTGAGGCCACCTCAGATGATACCACATCGCGGCACAGCATGTAGAGGAAGACCACGTTGGCTGGAGTGATGAAGCCCTGATCCTGCCAGCCCTGAAGGAGGAGGGAGCGGTCCACACTGCGCAGCCACAGCACTGGATCTGTCGGGGAGAGACGCTTCAGGCGGTAACACCTACGGCACAGGAACTCACCAAGGCTGCGCATCAATTCGCTGGTGGAGGCCTTGGTTGAAAGAAAAGGGGAAGGAATCTTATATCAGTCAAAAAGAATATCATTTTGTGAGAAGAGAAGTAGAATTTAGAGTCTTAAGTGTACCTGAACAATGACACGCTTTGGGGTGCCAGCTGCAGTTGACGGCTGAATCCCAGAGCCTGTAAGAGAATTCTTTTTGGCAGCGACAGTAACTACATTGGCCAGGGTCTTGGAGGTGGGCAGGTGGGAGGAGGTAGTGGTGGTGGCTGAGGGATCCTGGCTTGATGTGTAAGATGAAAGATTAGCACAGGACTGAGACTTCTTCAGCTTCATGCTGTTTGAGGCTGAGTTAGTCGTGGCAGTGGCTTGGCCATCTGGAGAACTTCCTTTCCCGCCATCTCCACCTTCTGACTGCAGCTTCTTTGAGCCCTTCCTCTTTGCTGAGACAGCCACAATGCGTTTCCATGGTAACACATTGATAATAGAGGGACGTTTGAGGGACTTTGAAGCTGCTGTGGCAGCATCTTTAGCGTTCTTGCTGTTCTGGACGGCTGTGTAGTGGCCTACTGTGGCTGGGCCGTCCTCAAACAGCACCGCCTTGCGGTAACTGGGAGACAGCGAGAGCACTGTACCCATGATGCCAACACAAGGTTAGAGGGACAGGGAAAATGAAGATGTACAGCTCTTTGATTGGTTGAGACTAGCTTTGAGAGGGTCTCAATTTTGGGGGGAGTCAAACCTGTGAGGTGGAAACAGGAAAGAGTGTAAACAATGCAACATGAAGCCTTTTGAACACTATTAATGTATGATGACACAAACAGTTTGTTACATGTAGCTCAACAAATGTAATCGAAAGAGATTTTGGTATTTTGTCAAGTCTGTCCCCAAGGCCAAGACTAAACTTTCATAGAAGACTATCTGAATCATTGAGGTTATTTTTTTTGCATTTTCACAAACCTTTGAACACTATCTATTATTCTCAGTTCATACTGCACATTAGGGTTATAATAACATCTACATCTTGAAGAGATGAGATCCTAACTGTGTGTTTGTGTTAATAAGACTCAGATAACTGAAATATTGGTGTCTGAAATGTTTGAGAGGAAATCTAACATTTTTTTCTAGAGCTTTGAAAGAGATCACATGCAGTGATTTTTAGCTAGCAAAGTTACAAGTAGTTTTAGGGTGAGAGCACACTTTTACAGGTTTTTGAGAGACCTGAGGACAAAAGCCAAGCAGTAGAAAGCTATTAAAATTCCCTGGTATTCTCCTCCTAAAAACTTTAATTACCATTTGGCTTACTTTATTTCAGTGAGGAAGTTAAATGATCATTTTTTCAGGAGCATATGTCTCATAACACCTTTAGCCATGATGACAAATTTATGCTATTTAACATACTGGATGTGCAACCTTTGATGATTTTTTCAGTGAAATTTAAACACAGCTGAATCAAGAATCCTTATACATCCTTCTGCTATAATTATACATTCCTTCACATTAATGTAAGTGCTCCTCTGCAGTCACATATGTGAGCCTGTTGTTTATTTATACATGACGGAGAAAATGAGCACAGCTCTGCAGGGGTGACTCAAACCAGTATGATTTGAATTTCTACCGGAATTTTTGTTCTCTACACGTTAAACCTTAACATTCATAATGATGTATTATTTTCTACACAAAGCATATGTATCGTATGTCACGGCAGAGTAACGTAGACCTGCTACTGCTGTTCATCAGTATTATATAAGAAGCAAGATAAGGCCACAGCGGCACGAGAAAGAAATGTGCGCAAGCATCCATCTTAGCTTCAAAATGGAAGCCTTGGAAAACAACCCCTCCAACACACTGCAGCTTCTCAGACACCCACTGAGGAACCTTCACTCATACACTTAATAAGTGCAAAAATATAAAGGAATGTGATGGACTTTTGTTCAATTTGGATGATCTATTTTAGGATCATGGGAAGGAAGAAGAGCGCGCCTACACACCTGTGCATTAGGTGATGATGTCGACACTGTTGGCTTAGAAGCACAACACGGGCCCAGGCATTTTTTTTTCTGTACTGTGGCTATATTATCCTCAGTGAAAATGTGTTGCAGTGTGCATCAAATATTCACGTGTTTTCCTACCTTCTGATTAATCGTCTCGTCCTGGGGAATCCATAAATCACACCTTGACCACCCCCCTTCCTGCTGGGCTAATGCGGTCAAAATGTGAAAACGTTCACAGCCCCTCTGCTCGATTTCCACACCGCCAGCAAGAGCTGATCTGGGCGTGAAAACGGATCAGCCCCTGATAATGTGCAGTCCCCGTGGCTACAGGCCTACAGGATTGTTTTCCAGTGAGATTTTTCTTTTCTTCTTCAAATTATCATTTACAAAAAGTCCCTCGCTGAGGAATGCGAATGCAGACAGGTGTAAATTGTGCTTCAGTCCTTCGCTTGCAGCGAGTGGAAAGATGTCTTCCATTGAGAGAAGAAAATCTCTACAGTAAAGGCTGTTGACGTCCCAGAACGATGCTCAAAGCTTGGAAAACCTCCCTCATACACAAACGCATCGGTACGAATCGCTTTACAAAAGAAATCAAAACAAAGGTGGAGACAAAAGTATGAACTCCTAAAATTGGAAAGCGGCGTATACCCTCAGCTATGCTGGAAGAGGGAGGAGGGGGAGAGAGTGAGGGAGACCCGATGCTTTGATGCGGGCATCTGCAGTTATTCGGGTTGGATGTGAAGGAGAAACGGAGCCCTCCCATTGGCTGCTGCCGGGATGCTGCTGCTGCTGCTGGCCGTCAATGTCGCAGCCGCGCCGCGAACGCCATTGGCCGCCGACAGGCTCGAGCCTATCGGAAAGGTCGCTGTCCGAGGTGCTGAAACCAGCCGACCAGATGTGTCAAAGCTGCTCCGCGGTGGCAGGGGTGGGGGCGGAGGGGAGGAGGAGGAGGGAGGTGGAGGAGGAGGAGGGGCGGAGGCTGGCTGCTAAAGATGAACGCGGAGGTTTTTGTGAATCAGTGTGAGTGGGCCGAACCCTGCTAAAGCTGTGGGGGTGATAATGGGCCTGCAGAGAAATGCGCTCATTCTGATAGCGCAGGAGATTAAATCCTTTCCTGTAAAGATCAAATTCGTATTTTGACTGGAAAGCAAGCATGTAGTGTGTAACTAGAACACATCTACGCTATGTACATTGGTATCATAGCTCATATCCTTTCTTGATTGCTGTTTCCCTTAGAAACACACTGACAAACTGCAGGAAATAAGTTAACGTGTAAATAAAGACTATTTTAAGACATTTAATATCTGAATATCACTGAATTACACCCTTGCTTTGTCTTTTGATCTAGCACTATTTATTGGATCACATTGGTATGGTATGATATGGTATGGTGTGGTATTGGTTACATGATGTGTTCTGATGTGATGTGACGTGATGTGATGTTATGTTACGTTTCGTATGGCATGGTAAGGTATGGTATAATACATTTTTAATACCATACTGATCTGCCCATACAGACTTCAAAACCAGGCATTCTTTTCAATAAAAAATAAAAACTGGCCCCAGTAACCACAAAGGAAGTAGAAATCAGAGGACAAAAAATAGTCTAAGAGAAGGATGCCCAACATTTTTGGGCTTAAATTTGAAAAAGAAAAATAACTTTTGGAGATGGTTTGTTTTTCCATGTGATGCAACTATTGTTAATGGTAAAAATGGCAACTGTAAGAGTCAAAATTAAATATAATTTGATATCTGGATCTAATCTGAGTGCTATTCAATTCAAATTATATGTTTGCTTTCATATTACTATGCCAGACGTGATAATCAAATTATCTGAATGTATGCCAGACTTCTGTATGAATGCCCTCTTTGTCTTTGTGACTAAGAATCAGGTGGATTTAATGGACTAAGACTTGTAGACCCCAGTTATGGGAACATGGGTGCATGTGCATCTGTGTATCCCTTTTGTTGGCAAATGTGTTAAAACTTCACCATAAAAGGTCATGAACTTACTTATCAGCTGATGGTAAGATAGAAATATCAATACACTAATTCCTCAAAAGTCCCCCAACTCAAAAAGCCCCTGATGTACATTTTTTTATTGTATAGAATATCTATGCACTTCATTAGTAAGACCTGAATAGGGAAGAAATAGTCAGAAAGGACTTCCTGTAAGAAATTGATTTATCTTATTAACTAATGTTTGTTGTTTCTAGAGGAGGTTTCAGATTATCTAAAATACCAGCTTTGGTTGTTTCTCCTTGTAATTCCCTCCTGCGGTGGCTACTCGCTCTCTGGCAACACTGAACTACACAACCCATCATGCAGTTCGTGGCGGCGTGTTTTCACTTCCGGGGTAAGGGTTATAAGACAAATGTTTGTTATGGCAGTTGTGTTTTATACAGTCTATGGTACACATAGCCTGTCGGCTTAAATAAGTAATTTCACGTATGTTTACCGTCCAGTGGTTTGTCGTAGCAGATATATGGATGCGTTACACAGACACCGCTCACTTTACAAGGGGACGACTCCACCATGGAAAGAAACGTACCGCAAAGTGAGGAACAAAACGTTAACATGTCCGTTAGCTGGCTACAATGTGGGCTAACACTTCAATTTTCCGTGTTTTCCTTCCAGCGTTGTGTGGACAGGCTGAAAAACAGTCGGTCCAGGTTGTTGGAGAGGTATCGTCAGATGGGGGAGAATCAGTCATGCAGCGGCTCCGGGGCGTCCATAATTGTCCAGGAGGTGATGGAGGAGGAGTGGAGCGCTTTACAGTCAGAGGACCAGAGACTGCCATCTCTGTGGGGGCCAAACGGCATAGCAGAGGCCAGTTTCCGTCCCTCCACACTCTCCTTTAAACTCTATCTACCTCTAGTCTTTGTCAGGGTCTCTTTGTGTCTAGTTAAACCTTCTTCTTATGGTATTAAAAACTTTTACAAACTCTTATCAAAACTTTTGACCTCATATAAAGCCTCAGAAATGTGTCAATTTTAAGTTCTAAGTAAAGGCTTTAAAAGTTCATTCAGCTTTATAATCTGAATTTTGAACAATCAGTTATTTAAACAATCTAAAAACTCAAAACTTTGTTTCCAGGACACAGGCCTTGGATTTGTTGTCACTACTTCTTTCCAATCCACAACTGTATGGTTGATGGTTCGAAAACCAATTTAGCCTTCCCTTCTCTTTTCTTCCCGCTTACAGGTTTTTAGTTTCATGAAAGAGCATGATGAACTGGCGGTACTTGAAGAAATCCAACAGGAGCTGTTGTCTCACGGTAACATACGTCTGTGAATTGTGGCATGCAGATTTTTTCTTTACATCTTCCAGTAAAAAGGATGAGCCCCTTTATAATTAATTATGCATTTCTTTCTTTGTGCATTAGAAATGTCCATCATTGAAGAGTATGAGAGGAACTTGCAGTTTGAACAGCAGTACATATCGACTGTTGTGGAGGGGATGGATGCGATGCACATCATATGTCCTATTTGTCGCATGTAAGTCGAAGATTGCACTTCCAAAATATTAATCAGTATTGGTGCACAATTTTAATGTGGGATCTGTTTCTGTTGGCTTGTGTGAAGAACTTTGAATTTTTTATAGCTTGACAAACATATATTTCTTGTATTTTCCAGGAAAAACTTAAACATTAACAGTCATTTCATCTCCTGCTCCTGTGGACTGTACATTAACACTAAGGTTCGTTTATCAAAATATATATATTTTTTTTTTACTTAAAAAGGAGATACTTGGTTTCTGTATTAGAGCAGGAGTATATGTATAAACAATACACAAAATAAAGTGCTGAAAATGTGTTTTATGTCTAACACTGAGAAGGCAGTCTGAATCATTGTAAACATTTTCAGGACAAATTCAGGCCAATCTGAATACATTTCGCAGCTTTATGATCTTTTCCCACTTGTTTTAGAATCAGAACATCACCCCCGATGTCCTACAGCATCTTCTAGAATCCAAAGTTTCAGAGCACATGGAGGACTGTCTTCACAACCCAGTTTTCTCCATTACTCCCAACGTAGATGGCACTTCTCCTAACTTGATGATAAGCTGCAAGGTGCTACACAGTCTCGACTAAGATATTCTTAAGACTGAACAAAAGGGTTCATACCAGGAAAAGAAAATCCATTACTGTTACTAACTTTATAGCTTCCTGCAACTGCGTGGAAAGGTTTCTACTAGTGGTGGGTGGATCGGGTGGGTGGATTGATCTAAAATATCAGTATATATTTGTATACAATGTACACCAACTTTGGTATCAGTAATGATACTTGCATGATGAGATCCATGCTTAAAACTGTCAGTATATTACATATTTCTTATATAGTATTATGTTTCTGTGATGGCCAGTTTGCCATGATGTGCAAGCTCTTTGATGTAAATGATGCATCCAACGTTGGACTATAATGATTGTTGGTATCCATGAACATTCAGATTTGCTTTTTCACAACAAAGCAGAACAAATAAAGCTCATAATTGTTTTCTGGTTGAAAAATTGCCAAAAAAACCTCTAACATTAGTTTTTTGTGGTAGTGTGTCATGCTTGATTAATTTTGACAGGCTGCTTTTCTATGGAGACAGTATTGATAACTGGATCGATACCAGATTTTGTAGTGATGCACACTGTTAGTTTCTACCTCCTGTAGACTTTAAGCTTGCAAGTTAGGGTTTAGTTTCCGTTTTATGCGAGTGGATATGTCAGATGCATGAGTTAATTGTTCCTTCCTTTTCTTTTAGGTCTGTGACTACCTCTCCCTTGTCCTGTAAAAGAAGATGTCCTAATTATGAGAGACTGAAGCTACAAGATTTATGTTTTTTTAATGTTTATCATTGTGCAATAAAGGCTATATTTTTAATGTAAAATGATCATTCATTTAATTATCTTATACAGTTGTGCCTAAAAGTTTACACCCCCTCCAGCAAAATTTTCTGGGTTTTTTTTGGCCTTTACTTAGAAAATATGAATGGTAACACAAAAACCTTTCCGTCACCCATGGTTAGAGATTGGGTGAAGACATTTAGTAACAAACAACTGTGTTTGCTCTTTTTAAATCATAATGACAACAGAAACTTCAAAAATGACTCTGTTGATTGTTTTATACACACACACTGATTACAAGCAAATAGATCACAGGTGAGGATGGTTACCCTTAGTAGACATTCAAACACATTTGTGTTAACTTTTGTGCATTTATCAGGCCAGAACCACCAGAGTTGTGTAAACTTCTTAACAGGGTCATTTTTGAAGTTTCTGTTGTCATTACGGTTTAAAAAGAGTAAACTTTGTATTTTCACCCAACCAGAGTGATAAAAAGGATTTTGTGTTATCATTCATATTTTCTGAGAAAAGGCCAAAAAATCAAGAATTCTGCTGGGGGCGTAAACTTTTGGACACAACTGTATGCTTCATCGTCTTTTGCTACAGATTCTATAAAAGTGCCACATTGGTGTTTGTGGTGGTACACTAACATGGATTTAAAGTCTTGAAAAAGCACCCTGGTAATTGGTTATGAAGACAGTGAGTGACAATAGAAGCTGTTGCAGAAATTTACTGAAACTCTCAGGCAAGTTTGCTTCCATCCAGTCCAATAAAAGGTGTATTACTCAGTATGAAGCCACCGTTAGTCGTGTGCATGCCTTCACTTCATCTCAGGTTGTTCTCAGTCTCCACGATGGGGGGCAGATTTCTTCCGACCATGTGAGCGCCTTGACCGGAAAACACCCCGGCCAAGCGTAGTGGAGGCAGGCTGATGAAAGATGGCAGCCGCGGCAGTGGCTGAGTTTCAAAGAGCACAGTCTCTTCTTGGAACAGACCGGAATGCCTCTATCGATATCTTGCATTCAATAGGTAAATATAACGAGCATTGTGTGACCCTAGAAATGAAATCATATTGTGGACTGACACTGAAGCTGCGCCTCTAGTTTTCTATTGTGGAGCCTTGTGTTAGCCTGTTAGCAGCTAAGCTAAGTTAGCTAGCCCAGTACTGGCCGTCTGTTTTTTCTCCTAGCTTGCACAGTGAGTCAGCAGCAGTGGGCTAGCCGGTTAGCAACATGCCGGCAAGCTTATCAAACGAGCTAACGCTAGCAGCTCCGGCTCATTCGTTTGACAGCAACTTGGGTGACAGCTGGCTAGTTAGTGTTAGCATGCAGCCAGCGTTGTTAGCAGCTATGCTTCGCCTTGTTAAGTGTCAGGCCGACAAGGAAAGTGACACTGTCAGCGTCACTAACTTTATCACAGTCTCTTCTCTGTATTAATGAACGATTTTTTACTTGTCTCAATTCCCGAAGCTTTTCTGCGTAACTGTCATAAACGGTCACATTTTTATTTGACAGCTTCGGTATTTCCCGGCTACGCTAACCAGTTGGCGGTTTGCCATCCAATCCAAACTAACCGTGATAAAACTTGACGTAATGCTAATCCCTGGAGACAGAGGCAAACTGCTTGGTATCAACATTTGTGTAGTTCATACATAGCGGTGATTCATGCTCATACGAACCTAATTACATCATCGGTAACGTGCGAACGTGCGTGCGTGTATGTGTGTGTGTGTGTTGTAGTGAAGAGGGACATACAGGAGAGTGATGAAGAAGCTGTGCGCGTTAAGGAGCAGAGCATCCTGGAGCTGGGTGGGCTTCTGGCCAAGACTGGACAAGCTGCAGGTATCAGAACATGATGTTCATATTTACAGCTGCTCTTCAACATGAACATACACAACACTCTTAACAAACTGCTTTGACTTATTATTTTCTGATTCACCTATCCACTTACTCTACCTAAGAATCATGACCCCAAGTCCACATTGATGAGTTATGTCAATACTTTTGGTCTTACTCTCTCACTTCCCCATAAAAAAGTCAAGTGAATAATAAAATGCTGCCTCTTGGAAATAGCAAGTTTATTTTGAGCATAAAGGAGCTATACCAGATTTTTTTTCCCCATGTGACTTAACCTTGCTGTTGTCTCCCAGTCAATTTGACCCAATTTTGAAAGTTATTTTGTTGCAACTTTGGTTTTCTGTCATAAAATTGCTTAAAAATGATACAGATGACTCAATTCTGTGTTATTGGCTGCAAAAGTTATGACTGTTTTTGTTAAATTATTTGTGTTGAATAAAAATTTGTAGCATCTGCTGCCAATAAAATGATTGAAATTGACCTCAAACAGTCCTGCCTACACTTTGACATATACCTATCAGTGAAAATACACAAACGCATTTACCTGATGCATAAAACATACTAAATGACACAATAACCTAGGTGAAAAATTTTAGAATTCCAAAACTAAATGTTAAATGTTTGTGAATATGTTGGAGACATCGATTTTAAAAAGGAGAAAAAAATTGACACTTTGGAGTCCATAAGTAGTTAGAATAAATGATGCAGAGCAAATTTGAAGCCAGGGTAATGTAAGTTAATATTTGTGTCAATATTGCCAGCATTCACCAAATACATCAAAATGTGTACACAATAAAAGTGTCTTTTAATTCTGTTATGAAAATTAAAATATTCATGCAGAATAGAGCTAGAACAATTAGGTATTTTTATGATGATTGCTTGAGAATTTGACCTTAGAAAACTGTCTTGAGCAGCTTTGATGTTCTTGTAATAAAAAAACGTTCTGCCCTTTTATAACATTGTGAAAAGGAGGAAATTGAAGGTCAGAGCTGGAGTAGACTTTCAGCAGTGATTCCTTTCAAAAGTCGAATAAGAAGAAATTATGACCATAAGTGCTGATGTTTGTAAGGTCTTCTTAACCTCAAAGATGTGCACACAATATTTATGTCTGGGTTTGACAGCTACAGTGCGTCACCTGATCTCTATATGTGATTTTCTCACTCTGCACACTGATCAAACCTCATAAAATGACCACATTTAGCGAGAAATAAGCAAAATGTTGACTGAGAGAGCTCACTCTGTAGGTTCACACTTCCACAGATCATATCTGGATAATGTGTTATTCTATCAATATAATCAGTTTTGGAATATCTTATTAACTGGCAGCAAGTCAACAAGTCACTTTTGGTCTGTCTCAAGTAACTTTCTCAGTATCAACACATTGTGCAGATTAAGAATGTAATGTAGTAGTTGGTATTGAAGCAGGTCTTGATACTTCACTGGTGAATGACTCTGTATATGACGGAGTTTTAGACTGAGTTCTTTCTTTCGACACTTCAGTTCTGATTTAATTTTCTCTCATCCTTCCTTCAGAGCTCGGGGGCCTGCTGAAGTATGTACGGCCATTCCTCAACTCCATCTCCAAGGCCAAGGCCGCCCGGCTGGTCCGCTCCCTGCTGGACCTTTTTCTGGACATGGAGGCTGCCACGGGTCAGGAGGTTGAGCTCTGCCTGGAGTGTATAGAGTGGGCCAAGGCCGAGAAGAGGACTTTCCTCAGACAGGCATTAGAGGTGAGACTTGGAAGACTTCCAAACAAACAATGATGTGGTTGTAAGGCAGGAGTAAGTCAGATCTCAGTCAGTCAAATGAGGTTTATTCCCTTGATACGAAGCCTAATCCTCTTGTTTCTATTTTCAGTTCAGTGCCAAAGTCGTGTAGCGGCCTACACCGGTGTCATGTTTTACCTTATAGAGGAATGTGTATTACCATTGATCCGGCATATCAGTTTACAGCATTATTGACTGGCTTGATGACGGGATGAAGGATTTTTGTCAGCTTATATGCATGGTGTGATTGTAGCCTTGCAGAAAAGGGTTGCAGAAAGTAGTTGTTTTATGAATGATAATTGAAGGATGATGGAGGACTCAATGCTTTGACTTTAGTTTAAGTTTGGTTAAGCTAAGACAGTCGAAATACTCAAATTTTGCTAACAGAGTTTAGTCATTGGTCTGATAATGCTTGATAAATACACAAACTCTGTCCATGTACAGTTGGTTGGAGTTGGAGCCCGCAGCCCTGACTAGTTGTTCTCTTTCTCCTCAGGCTCGACTCATCTCACTGTATTTCGATACAAAATGCTACCAGGAGGCACTACAACTTGGTAAGTCAACACTTGGGAACAACAGTAACGAAAGAAAAGTTGTGTCAACAACTCCTTAGACCAAAGTTTAATGAAACTTCTTTTCTTCTGCAGGCTCCCAGTTGCTGCAGGAGCTGAAAAAGATGGACGACAAAGCCTTGCTGGTGGAAGTTCAGCTGTTAGAGAGCAAAACATACCACGCACTTAGTAACCTACCCAAGGCCCGTGCTGCACTCACATCTGCCAGAACAACCGCCAACGCCATCTACTGCCCGCCCAAATTACAAGCAGCTTTAGACATGCAGTCAGGTATGAATCAGGATAAACACTTAATTCTCACACAGGTTTTGTTGCTTTGCTGCTTTTGACCTTAGGTCTTCTTTTATTGTTTTTTATTCTAGGAATCATCCACGCAGCAGAAGAAAAAGACTGGAAGACGGCGTACTCATACTTCTATGAGGCGTTTGAGGGCTACGATTCCATCGACAGCCCCAGAGCCATCACAGCCCTCAAATACATGCTGCTCTGCAAAATCATGCTCAACCTGTGAGTATCGGGCTCATCAGAACACTCTAACCCTAGTCTTTACTTAATGAAGCTTTATTCAGGGTCTTTACTCGTTCTACTCAAGAGGAATACTAATTGAAACAAAAGATCATCATCCTGATTAAGATTTCCTTCTTGCCATGCAGACCTAAGCTGACTGTTAATGCAGTCAGGGTATTTATGATGCTAAAATCAAGGTTAAACATTTTCAATTGAAGGAAGCTGAGAGTTTGTCCCAATGTGTGTTGTTTCTTTTTCAGCCCAGAGGATGTGCAGGCTCTCATCAGTGGTAAACTAGCTCTGCGATATGCTGGAAGACAGGTACGAGTGTGTTTTGCTGAGGGTTTTCATTTTAATTTGAAATGACCTTTAGTGTTTCTATAATTGTAGTATAACCGGGCACAGTCGCTCCTCCAAAGATCGGATATTGTGACTTTTCTTGGGGTTTTATATTGTCTATCTGGTACCACTGTAATATCTTAACAGGTCTAACAAGTTCATGATGATGTCTTTTATACATTATCTGTTTGTCCTGTTTTCTATAGACTGATTCCCTGAAATGTGTCGCACTTGCCAGCAAGAACCGATCGCTCGCAGACTTCGAACAGGTACGTCTCAATCTGAGACTGTGTGTTGATTTAACTTAGGCTGTTATGGTCCTTCTTGATCTGAACATCGAAAACCAGCTGTGACTAGCACACATTACTGTTCTGAATATCTTGTTTTGTTGAAGTGTATTCCTACCTCTAATTTTACACCCTTTTTGCCTCATGGAAACATTCAGGCATTAACAGAATACAAAGCAGAGCTGAGGGATGACCCCATCATCAGCACCCATCTGACCAAGCTGTACGATAACCTGCTGGAGCAGAACCTTATCAGGGTCATTGAACCTTTCTCCAGAGTCCAGGTGAGCTTTTTAAATTCGGAGCCGTATGTAGTAACGTTTGATTTACCCACACCCCCATTTTATGGATGTAACTTGCCTTGTGCTTTTTCAACAGATAGCACACATTTCCTCCCTCATCAAACTTTCGAAGGTAGGATTTGATCTGTATTTCATGCAGGGGTTTTTTCAGACTTTCACCTCAGTCTGACTCAAAATCAGTTGCCTTCAATCCAAGTGTGTATTTCTTTTCAGGGAGATGTGGAGAGGAAATTATCACAGATGATCCTGGACAAGAAGTTTCATGGTACTGTCAGAAAATCTGTTTATACTCACTTGAGAGATTGGAAAATATGAGAATTCATCACTGCAAATATTAGTATTCCGTGTTGGCTGTCATCTTCTAATACCCTTTCCTCCCCCTGTGTCCTTCTTTCCTGTCCTACATACAGGTATTTTGGACCAAGGTGAAGGAGTGCTGATAGTTTTTGAGGAGCCTGTGGTGGACAAGACTTATGAGGCAGCCCTGGAGACCATTCAGAACATGAGTAAAGTGGTCGACTCGCTCTACAACAAAGCCAAGAAGCTAACATAAGGTGAGGCCAGGAAAAACTTGGAATGTTTTACATTTGCTGCTGATGTACATTGCAGTTTATTACAGCTGTCTTTGCTAAAAAAAAAGTCCCCTTGGCTATTGTACTTTAAACAGTTAGATGGATACTCCACTTAAAGGGTCATATCATTAGTAATAGTTTTGCATTAAAAAGATGTTACATTGAAATGGTTAGTTCTGGTGAGGTTTATGTAACTTCTTGCCAGCAAGTGTCATAAATATATTAGAAGAATCAGCTTGTAGCTTCAGTAATGGCAGCACTTAAAGAGGGGGTTGTTGTCCCTCGGGTTCCTACATACAGCCCCCTCTATATAACATTTAGCATGTTGTCACTAGCCTCATGCCTTTAACATCTGATACAATTCAGGAGTCTATTCAATGTAAACATTTTCTGTATTTTGTCCTCTTTTTGTCTCCACTCAGAGAGAATGAAACCATTGCTTCTTCTGTCTTGAGAGGCATGGGCCAGTCAGACCTCTGTTGATCAATCAGTTCAACCCGGGAGGGATGAGGGAAGGAGGATGAGGAGATTACAAACATTCAATGACCCAGCAAGCAAGCAGACAAACAAACAAACAAACAAACCAACCAGCTGATAAGTGAAGATAACCCAACAGAACAACAAACTGCCTGGGTAGACATGCTGCTCCTCCTGGTCCTCCCTCACACTTACTCTCTCCCTCCTTTCTGTCTCCTTCTAATCTGAATGGGGTTGATCCGACACAACGTGGACAAATCCAGGCACTGTGCCCCTCCTCTCTTCTCCTCCCACTGGTTTCTACTGTATCTAAAAATGGACGAGCCTCCCTGTCCTTTTTTTCCTGTTTCTCTCTGCGCTGGCCATCAGGGAATCTTGTAAAATAACAATAAATGCATATACAATACTTATACATACATGTATTATATATAAAAAAAACTTGCTTGGTCTGATCTCAGAGTGTAACCGGGTGTAAACGTGGGTTGGTTGGTCTTTGTCTCTCACTGTTCAGTTTGCCAACCAGCCCTGTAACTGAATGTTGAATTTCTTCATTTTTCTGCGGTTTTGAAGAATCACCTGATGAGTTCCTGGAAGAATGGTTTTAAAAAGAGGCTGTGAGAACAGCCCCTTGCCTTCTCCTCACTAAGACCTTTTCCCCTTCACCTGTTCCCCCCTGAGTGGTACAACTCACTCACAAGGCATTCTGGGGTTCGTGGACCATACAGGGAATCGTCCGCTCGGGACCATGCCACAAGGAAAGGAGGATATTTATCACCACGCTGGGGTCTCCTCAGCCCCCTGCTCCTCCCCACTGCACTCCTACTTCCTGTTTGTAAATAACAAAGCCAAGCGCCTCTGTTCGTCCCAGGCCTGATGTATTCACACTGTCCCCTTTTTTTATAATGGGTTAAGAACAGAATGAACTTACTCGCTCCGAGCTTGGTCAGTCACACAAAGTGCTTTTGATGCTTGACGTGGCTGGAGAAAGAACTCTGCATTTTGAGATGTGATGGTTTGTTGTGCAGAAATTGTGGGTTTCACATAAGAAAATCAAGTTGTAAATTTCTGGGAACTCAATTTTGCAAGGACTTGGGGGTTACCATATATGACATAGAGAAAGACGCTAATAAAAAAGAATTAAACCTGCAAGTGTTGTGTTTGTGGGGTTTTGTGGAACAGAAACATACCCTTTTCTTTTGTGCCACATACTGTACTTAAAGCTTTTTTAGAGCGGCATTTTTTCACAAGATGTATCTCCTTTTTAATGATGGTAGCTGTTTGGGATAGGTTTTTTTTTTTTCAAGAAGTAGCTAATCTCCACAATTTAATGCTTTGAAATTGCGCCAATGTTAAAATGAATTCATAGGACATAAACCATGCAAGGAAAAAAAGCTCCCAGTGTAACAGTTCACAGGTTAGTGATTAAAAAGTGAAGCCCTCATTCAACGATTAGGATGCAAAATGAAACACTCAGTGAAATCAGTGAATACCAGTGTTATTCAACCTTGGGTTTGGGAGCCCATGTGGGGTCGCCTGAGATTCAAATAGAAATTGGTTCTAAAAAAATTACTGAATCAAATGTTATTCTTTGTAAAAATCCACTGATTACGACTGTTAGTAAGCGGGCACTAAAAATGTCCTAGAGGTGAGCTCTGTCATTGCTGGGGTGATGAAGCCACAAACTATTGCTGAGAAATTAATTCTCGAGAGAAAATGTCTTTGGGGAAAATTGTGATGAAAACATGGGGTCACGGCCCAAAAAAGGTCGGGAACCACTGGTGTTTACAAATTTCAGAGTATGGAATCCCAACAGGAGAGTCCCAACAGTGACATCTGGCGGTGAAACTGCCAAAGTGTTAGATTAAACTGAAAATTTCTACGGTCATAACTCATTAGACTTCACCCTGGGTGAATAGGATATCCTCTGTCTTGAGACTTCTGACCTTAGCACTTACTAATAATTGTTTTATCTTGATAACCAAGAATATGCTGCAGAACATTAATGAAGGCCCCTTTAAGTCCTCACAGTTCACTCTGCTTTATGGTGGTTGTTTCTCCTCCCCGAGGCATGGGAGAAGCCCAGGGCCAAAGTCAAAGCATGCAAATAAGGAACCCCCCTCTTTTTCTCTAAATAAGCCTCGATTAACTGTAAGTAACCTCATCAAGAGTCAACAACAGCACCTGGCTCTGAATCTACATCGGAATGGGAGGCTGCACCGTAAAGCCAATGCGTAAACACTCCTTATCCCAACACCATTATGCGTGCTCTGTTAGGTAAATCTCTATCTACTTTGCTGAGAAACTTGTTTGTTGTCTAAGATTTGAGGAGGTAAATGTTAGTTAGTTGGATGACTTTACTTGCTTGCCAATTGTTTATGCGCCGTGCTGCGGGCCCGAGGAGAGGCTTACTGGAGGTTTCTGTGGGGAGGAGAAGGGAGCCAGACAGGCGACAGTCAGCGCTGTCTTGGCCTCAGGGCAGGAGCAGGGAGCGAGCTGGCGAGCCAATGAGAAGGAGACATTCACTCCCCTCTGTCCTGCCCGCCTTGGCTCAGCTCGGCGCGCCCTGTAATTACGAGATCTAGTTGGGTTGGGCGCCGCCACGGTGGACAGCCCGGCTGCTGCGTCAAGGGAGTTTGGGAACGCCAGCTATAGACAGTGAGGACTTCTCAACACTCCCTGGTAACAGTTTGGGGCAAAACTAGAACCAAAGCGCTGGGAAATGAACGGGCAATCCTCACCTGTCTTCGAGGAGAAGAAACCTCCCCTCCCCGTAGTTGGGAGCTCCATCTCGGCCACCAAGGATTCACCAACCCTGCCAGAGTCTTCATCCACAGACATGGGCTTCTACAGCGGCCAGAGTGCGCTCCACGGTCCGCAGGACTTTTACCAGGCGCAGCAGCCTTACTCAGCCCAGCACATGAACCCTTACGCGTACCACCACTATAACCTGAACGGGATGGGTCCAGGCGGTGCGTACCCTGTTGGCAAGACAGAATACCCGTACCCCCATACAGCCTACAGAGAGCACGGTGCCTTCAGCAGAGAGGTGCAGTCAACGCTGCAGGAAGGAGGTGAGTTTGACCAAATCAAATGAAAAATGACCTCTCAGGTTCTCTCTTGTAACTGGTAAAAGAAAAAAAAAAAGGAATGGTCCATGGTTACACTTGAATTCATGATTCATTATACAATGTATACAGTGAAAAATCCTCCCTCTCACACATAGCTTTCCATGTTATGGAGGACCAAAACCACTTTGACCACCTGAGGATGATGTGTGGCAAATGCTCACGTCAAGCCTTTTAAACCTGATTATGGCGCACGACTTTTACGCACAAGAGAAAGCGAGGTTTTCACATTCGGAGGACCAAAAACTGTCTTTAGATTGTAATTCCTCTGTAGAGATATGGTATATATAACATTTACATATGAATACATAAATGATTCAGAGACCCTCAAACACTGATTCTGTATAATGAGCGGAGGAGTAAAAAGTAGTTCTAACCCTCACAGAAGAACAATAAATACATTCAGAAAGCAAAGTGAGATAACAATATCACAAATAACATATGATCTAAATCTACAGACCATAATATCGGCAATTATTTATTTCTGCATTAAGACTGAGATAGTTGAGCTTCTGTATTAGTCGTCAGAGTTGCAAGCAGAAAAATCACTGAGTAAATAAAGGATGTGCTGTAATCTGCTGCATGCCTGGTGTCTCAGATTTGAGTAGCAGTTTTAAGATTGAGCATACAACAAAGTCAAATTTTCAGAAAATGAAGAAAAAGAGCTGAATTACCATTTTTTTCCCACTTTCTCATTTCTGTTAACTGCTTATATCAGATTTTCTTAATGAAAGAGAGCTGGAGGTCAGGATAAAGGCCTTTAAATTGAATGGACATCACCTAGATTTCAGATTTTCTCAGATTCATTCAATTTATAATTGGCAGATAACACCAACAGTCTGTCCCAATGTAAACTAACTTTTCATTTAAAATACCTACTCAACAGTAAAACTATGAGACAAAAAGTGATTTTCCTTCAAGGAATATCATCAGACACTTCCACGGTAAAGTAAGGTGAGGTCACCCTTGAGTCAATTCACAAGAACATTGTACAGCAGCATCACAAGAACATCAAAGAAAACCTTCGTGGCAAGAAACACGTCTTAGGGTCTTTCCAATTCCCAAACAATAAACAAAAACTTGTGTGTGCACAAACAGAGGACAAACAAACTTGACAGACTGGTGTCTGTTTTCTGACATTCCAGTTGGGAGTTTACTCCAGGAAATGGCCCTGGGGGACTTTGGCCCTCAGCCACATACATCAGGTGTCACGACATGTCAGTCAGCTTGCTCAGCTTTTGAATCATTGAGAAATTGACGGCTCCTAAACGTGTAAGGCCTGGAGCCATACATGAATCAATCAATTTATAAATCAGTAGTTTCATAGAAGCACAAATATGGGATGAAGAGACTATGAAAAAGTTGGTTAAATTAGTCAGAATAATTTTTCTATACAAGGAACTGTGAGTGATAAATAAAAATCATAAATAAAAGAAAAAAATAGAGAATTAATCCCCAAAAACTAACACTTTACTTTGATATTTTCAATTTTTAATTATAAAAGTAAATAAAAGTCTCTCTTTATGTTCTTTATTTTAAAAGTAGGCCTTAAAAACGGGATACGAGAATAACAGCACAAAGGAGGAGTGATGTATACAAGAGGGCCGCCAGGCTACATAAAAAGGGCTTATAAATCTCAGTCTCCCTCCCCGGCTGTGGGAGACACTCAGACCAAAATTATAAGTTCACTGTGCAGGCGGAATTTCTTTGAAAATTCGGGGTTGCAGCAGCAAGTGGCCATTTTAGTGCAACAGCTTATCGGCTTGAGCTGCCCCATGAAAAGAGAATGTGGTTTTATTGTGAAAGGAAAGGAAAATCTTCACAAAAGTTCCCAACTGAATCTTTAAAATGCTCTCCCCCTTACAGTAAAAGAAGAACCACTTGTCGAAGTCCGAATGGTCAACGGGAAGCCAAAGAAAGTACGAAAGCCCCGAACTATCTACTCAAGCTACCAGCTGGCAGTCCTGCAGCGGAGATTCCAGTCAGCACAGTACCTGGCACTTCCTGAGCGCGCCGAGCTGGCTGCACAGCTGGGGCTCACACAGACACAGGTGAGACTACAGATCAGGACAAAGGAGAAATAAAGCAGAGTAGAAAAAGCTTTTAAGGTCTTGAAAAAAGATTTAACTCTTATTCTGCAAACCAAAGTATGTTTGTAAAAAAAGACTTATTAGAATTTAAGGGTCTCCAGAAGTCCAAAAAAATATCTAATTTCCACATATAGAGAAACAAAAACGATGCCTAAATTGCTTAACAACAGTGATTTTTTTTTTCATTGCCATCAGAAATATTTACTTGTTCAGTTTCTTGTATTAAGACAATATCTTTTATTTCAAGACCTCAGGCGTCAATGTCTTGAAATAAGACATGTATTGCACTTGTCAGGTAAATATGAGAAGACAATTTTTTCATTCTGAAAATCAGACACTCAGTCACTCAGATTTCATTTTTTGCAGTAAGGGGTATAAATATTGCAATTCCATGAGCTGTGCATTTTAGATTAAGCAAGGGCTGCTGTTACAGTTGAAGCACACAAATCTGTTTAGGTGTCAGATAAATATCAAGTGTCTATAAACTGCAACACTATGCAGACCACACCTGAACTTACACAAAGGAATGAGAAAGTCTTTAAACTGTCACCTAGGAGAATCAGTTACATATACTAAAAAATGAAACCACCCGTGATTTTATTGTATTTCAAACACAGAAAGTGTGATCCATCATTCCGAAGATTAATACCAGCAAAATGTTCTTAAGAGTAATTTGCATTTTGGTAGGTAAACAGTCATGAGAGGTTTGGAGCTAAACAGTAGGGGTTTTTAAAGTCTGACACTAAACTTTAAGCATTAATATTTTACAAAATATTTACAAGTTTAAAATTTTGCCAAAGAATCTTTGATTAATGAAACAATTTGAAATACTTAAATAAGTAAACATTAAACAAAAGAAATAAATTTGAAAACTTAAGATGATAATTATCAATAGTAAACATGTTTATCAATAAGACATTAATAACAATACTTTGAAAAGATGTTACAAATATAAAGTGGGAGTTAAATAAACAGAATACAAACCGGTGGAGAGTGTTTGAAGTGATCCTTGCCTGCGCTGTGACTCCTCGCTGCCGTGTCAGTCTGGTTTATACAGACACACTCCTCCCTTCAAACGATTTACCAGCACATTATTTGTCTCAAGTGATAAAACACAAAACCTGCGGCCTGGGTTGATTCATCTCTGTAGCTTTTAATACTTGGTTCAATATTATGTTTGGGATGAGAGGACAAAGGCAGAGTACAAAAGCAGTCACCGTGAAATGTGTGATTGATTGATGTCCTCTTGGTTTTGAAGCATTACAATAGCTCCCATAGAAATGTTAAATTATATGTTGTAGAGTTCTAAATAATGTTTGACTATTACTCCAACCACCGTAATTATTAATACTGTCTTTTGGTAAAATGGAGTGAAAAATTGCTTACTTGTCTTCTTTAGTGAATAAAGATTTGTAACCCTCTGATTTTTGCTTTGTTTGGCATAAAAAAACAATTATAGAAGATGACTGACGACTTCTCAGTGACTTAATTTCTCTACCTTTACGATTTAGAGACTGACCAAAAGTAACTTTCTTGTCTTTATTGTTCCCATTAACTCCTGTAAATGAGATAAATACTTAATGCCTCATAGTGTTTGAAGCTAATCGCTAAATCAAGCAGTTCTGTAGTGAGTAGGAGGCACACAACAGCTTTACCAGAGCATTTTAATCAAGATAGACAGACACCTGCGTATAGATTAGAAAATTACAAACAATAAACCTTTAAAGGCAAAAGATGCTGAAACTCATACAAAATTATTTAGCAAACTGGAAGACATGGTGGGGCTTGTCGCACAAAGCAGGTCATACCCGCTAGAGAGGAACTTACCGGGTTATTTTATGACTGTTAGAGTTATACGATAATAGGGCATCAAGGGAAGTGTCTTTATTTCACCACAAATCTTTTAATGCCCAATTATCATTAATCCATGACCTGTCATGTTGGAAACCTGGAATCTGGATGCAGCCATAATGTTGCTAGGCAGAAAAAATATCAGAAATGGATAAAAAAAATCAGTCTAAAAAACAAGGTTAGACGCGACACTGTGCCACATATTTCGCCTCTTGTATTTATTGTTATACAAACTAAGTTATTCAAATATCACTGAAATTCAAGCCTTACTGCTGCTGACGGAGCAGTTTGTTTAGAATGAACTTTAATATTAAAGAGTGGGTATAATAATATCAAAGAGTGGGTTTTTTTTACTTCATAATGTTTATTACCATGGATATTGAGTAACAATCTTGGACGTCTAAACCAAACCTGTACAAATTTTCTGTCCATGAAAAACATAAAAAAACACATGTTTTAGAAATCCCTGAATCTGCCTGAACACAGCTCATTCTCATTCTGAAAATAAAACAAAATCTTAAATCTATCTTCAGGAGACTTACCTTAAATGATGAGATCATTGCATCAGGATCTTCTAACTGCTTCATGGCCCATTTAAGGCCTCAAACACCAAGATCTGTCCACAGCTCAGCCTCAGACAGGCCTTTCAGAGAACCAGCCAATCAGAGGGAAGGGGGTTTGTGGAGCAGGGAGCCAGGGAGCCTTAAAGAGACAGCAGCTGAATGATAAGTTTCCGACACAGACTGAAAGGCTTTTGAAAAAGAGTAAAAATTTTACACTGTACCCCTTTGAAGACAACTATGAAGATTTGATCTGTAAGATCTGTAAGTAACTTTTGGCTAACTTTATAACTGGTCCATTATAAAGACACCACAGATCTTTCAACTTCTATAATGTCCATTAGTTCGATTTGTCACATTTTCTTATGCATTACTGGATGTTAGACAGACCTTTTCACCTGTTATGGCGCTCAAAATCTTCATTTTTCAAGTTTTCTAAACATTTGATCCCCTTCCTTTCAGGTCAAAATTTGGTTCCAGAACCGTCGCTCCAAATTCAAGAAGCTCTACAAGAATGGAGAGTTTCCACTCGGAGATATTCCTCTGGAACACAGTCCAGACGCCAGCGACTCCATGGCCTGCAACTCTCCCCCATCTCCAGCTGTGTGGGAGAGCAACAACAGTAACAACAACAACAGCAGCAGCAACGGCACTAACACAAACAGCAATACTGCAACTATCGATCCTTCCAGCAGGGGGCAGGGTCACTTCCACCCGCCGGTTGAATCCTCGCCCGCTTGTATGGGAGAGTTCACACACCAGAACTGGTACCAGCAACAGGGTGAACATTTGGGTCTTCAACAGTCGGGACCAGCGCACTACACGCCATCAGGGGCAGCATCTAGCGCACAAAGTCTTGGAGCTGTTCACTGAAATATTGACTCTGGGGAAGAGTTTTAAAGGAGGCCTTTGCTAAAAGTCTGGGTGGATAATTTATAGCTTTGTTGTGACAGAGACGCCAGTCCCAACTATAAATCCTAAACACAGGTGTCGTAAAACAAGTTTCTCTGTAGTAAATGTGGATTGGCAACAAATGTTTGCTCCAGTTAGCCGATCTGGAGTTTGTGAACTCATGCAGAGGTGACTGAAGGCCCTTTGCAGTGTTGAGACTGATACTTAGAATTTTATTTAAAACCATGGATAATGGATTATTAACTATGCCTCATGTTTTTAAGTGTTACCATTTCAATGCTGAAAAAAACATGAATTAATTAACTCCTGTCATCTGATTCAGCATCTGAAAACTTGTTACTACTGAAATTCTTCCAGGTCTTACAGTAGGTCTAAGTCCACCTTAAAGGTACAGTCAGCTTTAATGACCAGGAAGCTGGATTGTTTGAGGGTGAAGTGAACTGTGAACAGATTGAAAAGTTACGAGAGGAAAACAGTAGCACATCTCCTGCAGTTTAAGCAATTTATACTTGTCTCTTTGATTCTGTGTTGGTAGAATTCTTAGAATTTGTGCTGTTGGTGTGGATGTTGAGAAAACAAAGACTGTGAGTGATGTCACCAACTCAGCAATAGTTGGGGCTGGTGGCTTGGGAAGAAGTTAGGTTGTGGATTGAGATGAAAGAACAGAATCACAGCCTTGACAGAACGTGTCAATAAGAAGCAACAGATCTCATCTGCAACCTACGGTTCAAGTTGCATTGTAGGATAAAGTAGGAACCAGGCTTTGAGAAAAATACCAAAAACGTGGTAACATTAATCTTTGAGATACGTTTTCTGATCATGATGAGTTTGACCATTCGTTGTGCCTGCTGACGCTGTTAACTACAATTTTGGCATCTGCAATTGTTTCTGTTTTGAGGCATACCTTCCGGCACTCCTGATTTCTGCTGAAGTCTCTTCCTGTTTAACACATTCTACCGCTGCATACACTATTTGGGGGTTTTCCCAATAACCTTATTTATTACGCTAATACCAATGAGACTCATTCAGGACTACTGTGTAGGATGCATCATTACAATGTTGTCAGACCTGGCAACCCAACTTGGCTGCCACAGACATGCACAAATTACTACCTGTAGTACGCGTACGTATCCTTGCTGAAGTGGCTCTTGACTCAACATCACTTAACATCACTTTCTCAAGGTTGCTGTCAAATATGTCAGACACTAGAGCTACTGGGTGCCCGTCAGTCGCATGCAAGTGACCCTTATTGGCTGAGCTTGAGATCATTATATCTATTAAACTGCTAAGTTAGAAAAATTTCACTCCTTGTACAGTTTGTGCTGTTAGCGAAATTAGCGATTCGGACGGGAGACAGTGTTTGTACGAGGCTTTAAGCATGTTGATTTTTCTGTCTTAGCTTGGTGTGTATGTGACTTTCATTACTTCCAGAGCCAAGCTGACACTCAAAGAACAGCAGACTTTGATACTTCCCCATTGTCTCCTATTTACAGAGAAGAGGTTGATGCTTGGGTGAAAGTGATGTTAACTTTACAAAGCGCAGAGAAAATGTTAAGGCATAGGGGGAGGATATCAAGCTTTGTCAGTCTAATGTTTTCAGATATGATCAAGGACAGCATTGAAGTTGATTTTTTCTTCTTTTTATTTGCGTCTGTGTTGGAGTTTAGTGTCGTAACTGCAATATATTGACACATACATTCTGATAACGACAGAATAAAAAGCCAAACAAAGGAAAAATCAGATCTTCTGAGCTTCAAACACTCCTATCTGAAACTTCCATACTCCGACATAGAAGTGTCTCGTACCTTCAATCACATCTCTTGTTTGAAGCAGTGCGATGTAATTAGTGCGTTCAAGACATGCAAGGATCAAATGTGAGGGGAATTCTCACCTAAGTCAGCACGTTAGTGATTTTGTGAGCAAGATCATGCAGTTAATGTAATACATTAAAATGCACATCACCCACAAACACACTGCTGTTTATTTTGAGTTCTTGCGGCTGCAGTTTGCAGCCTCCATGTGACTTGCAAGTAGCAGTTAAACTGCCAGAGACTCGTGGACAGGCGCTATGCTGGTGCAAGTGAACACAGTTGGTTTTTGTCTCAAAAAAACCTTGGTGCTCAATCTACCCCAACCAACACAACAGGTCATTAAAGCGGGCACGAAAAAGTCTCGGGTGGACCGAGTCAAACTAGAATTAATCCACACGTGTTCCCTGGAAGAGGCAGTGAAATGAAACAAGTTATGAAAGCCTTGAAGGGATGTTACGAGGAAAGAGGAAGAAGAAATCCCAGGCTCAACTCAGCCAACGAGTTGCTGTTCTGTCTGCAAACACCATCAGAGCCTTGATAGACATCACACAACTCTTCATGAAGAATTCACTGATTTTTATCTGTAAACTCTGTTGTGGCCTTTCATTCCTGCTCCAAAATACTACAAATGAACGATTTCTGGAAAAACTGTTCAGGAACAAAACTTTTTGCAAGTTGGTGCTGTGGCATACGAAACAGAAGTTGTGTATATTCTAATAAGATGTGCTGCACACAGGTGTTTATTTATATTTTCAACTGTGGATGAATAGTGGCGTACAAATTTGTGCCTTAGGAGCTTTTTTCTGTCCAAATAAATGTCTATATTTGAATCAGTCGTGTTCGTTGTGTTTGGTGAGTGTCTCACAAGTGATTGCAGTTCTCACTCAACAAAAGCGTTGAAAGTGTGCTGACGCTGCTTGGTGTTCCTGTCAGACTGAGTCAGACAGCAGATACAGGTTGCACCCATCTATATATTATCATACACACACAGACACACATACACTCACACAGTGCGTGTAAAGAGGGCTGTGGGAGGTGACAGTGCAGCAGACACTCTGGAGTCTCTGGATACTAATAACACACCGCTGACACTGAGAGACGGCTGTACACTGCTTTCATGTGGCACACAGTTGGAAAGGGGAGGAGACGTGCGTGTGTGCATGTGTGTGTGAATATGTGTGTGTTTCTGACAAACAAGCGGCTCTCACTACCAAACTATCAAATAAAGGGGGTGAAGATTGAATAAACAAGATATATGCCACAATTCCAGGAAGAGTAACTTCCAATTAAAAAAGCACCTAATGTACACTGTAAAAAAATCTTGTTGTTTTATATTAAAATACCCACAGCTGAAGATGCCAGGGAAATTTTTTAAAACAAAACTCTAAAAAACTTCACAGAACAACCAGTAAATTTTAAAGTTTAAAGCTGTTATCATTAACAAAAACACCACGATTTACCTCATGACCGTGAGTGAGGTGGGCACGCAGTGGACATGAGACCCTGGTGTACATGGGTGTATCACATAGGTCACACAGGCTGTCTTTCCCCTCTGCCTTGCTTAGACTGGCTGTTCACGCTCCTCAGCCTGGAACAGCTGTCGACAGCATGGTCTGGATGTCAAGGATATCATTAAATACTGGTATCTCCTTCTGTTCAACTCTAAATGAAAAGTCCTGGCATTGACAGCAAGTCAACATCAAAGAGCATAGATAGCCATGGGGTGTAGACAGCATGAGTCACCTGTTTGATTTGTCCATGTACAGCAGTGCCTCATGTCCACTGTGTGCCCTACTAAAAGACACTGTTTCGTTTTCCAGTCCCTAATTGTTGCTTTTTGACAGTGTTTTGCTGTATTTTTACAGACTATTTTACAGTGAAATTGATTCTTTCCAGAAAGCCGATTTGTTTTTTAAATTTGGAAACACACCTTCTGCCAACAGTGCACTGATCAATTTCAAAGTTGAACAACAGTTGAGTTGAGTCGGCATTTCCAATATGGCGACCGCCATCATTGGGCCCCAAAACACCTCTTTGCCAACCAGTGGGTGACATCACAGACTGCACCCATGTTTTATATTGTGAGATAACTTCTTTCCAAAGTTTAAATGTGCCTTCCAGCACATTTTTACCCAACTCGTTGTAGCTTGTTTGTTTAACACAGAACCAAGATCATAAGTTAGAAATGTAGCAAACATGAAGGTGATTATTAAATGGTTCTTGTGCTATTCTTTGTCAAACAGATAAGCAGTCTGGTATTTTGTTTGATTTCAGTCAAGGAGCAGGTATGATGGTGTGAAGCTGGGTATTCTCATGTGAGTGCCATGGTACCAACACCCAAAGGATATTTGCCAGCAAACAGTTTAAGCTTTATGGTGGAGACCACAAGCTAATAAGTTAGCTTTAGGGGTTTTACTTAATGTATTTTAGGTTTCTTATCAAATGACATGATCAGGACGCATAGTTCCTGGTGATTTTTTTTCTAACAGTATGTGTGCTCTGCAGACACCATAAACCTAAGATGCACTGACTCTCCTTGACAAGATGTTCTTCACTGGTTTATTATGATCTACCGCAACTGGTTAGCAGTTTTTTTTTCAACTGTGGGGTCACCTGAAATTTCTAGTAATCAAAAAAATACTGATATAATACATTTTAACCAAGTATTATTACTTTCAGAATTAAACACAGAACACAATCTTAAACACATATGTTTTCACTGGCTTGAATATTAGTGATGTTAGATACCACTAGTTTACTTTCTTGGTACCATCCAGCCTGAATGGTTGTTTCAGGATAGCTCTATGATAGACTGACAACCTTTCCGCATCTTGAGTGGCAGTAACAGCTGGGATAGGTATTTTTTTTGAAAGGTAAAGTTGTGATGTTTGAAGGTGTGCTAAAGAAACAGGAGAAACAGACGTCTCCATATCACCTTCACCTCAACACAACACACAAGTGCAGGGTGTGGACCCTAAACCACAGATCCACGAGGACAGCTTCCCTGTTTGTTTAGGCTCTTGTCTTCCTGTGCTGAGCCCTCAGCTTCCAGGTGTCAGAGAGGAATGTATGTGAACATCCCAGGGGAGACACACACAGGGCCAACGGGGACTTGTAGAAACCTGTGATCGGTACTCTGTGGAAAATGATTTTTACCAGAGTAAATGTGAGTTCCTGGCAGAGTATGGTTTCTAGATTCTACAAACAATCTTACTGTATATTCACACAGGTAAGTAATGAGAAAGTTAAGACTATTACGCCACGTGAGTTGTGATTTCCATTGTTAGGAAGTCTTACCAATCTAGAGTGCTTCATCATATTATGACTCTCCATTCATTTATACTTCTATGAACAGCTGGATGACAAGCTTGGCGAGTGGGATAAGGTTACTGTTATAAACTCCTGCTCTTTGGTGTTTACATGCACGCTCAACACCGGGTGAGACAAAGTGATGACATCAGCTGCTTGGAGCTGAGCTGAGAGCTGAGAGAGGAAAACTCAGCAGTGGAAGGAAAGTTAAAAACAAGGTCTTGAAAGATTTGGAGGTGACGTTACTTTCCTTTCCCTGCCTCCAGCTATGATCTGCACACTGGGCTTTGACTGTTGTCTATTTTTGCAAGCTGAATCTAAAAGCAACTCGAGCCCCTCAGTGGTTAACAAAGGCCTGCGGGCAGGAGACATGAAACTACAAATAATGATAAGGGTGCATCTTGTAAGTCTCTGAAAAGTTATCTTAGGCTTTAACGCCAGTGTATCCACTATGAGCATCCATGCCATTAGTCAGTTGGCCTAACATCCAGATAGGAAACCAGAAGAAACTACCAATGCTTTTTCCTGGGACAACCCTCCACACAACTGTGAGCTTATGTTAACATCTGATTACATTTATAAGTCCTTTATTCGTGTAAGAAAATCATCATGTCTTTGTCAGTTCATGATCAAATCCAAACAAACATGTCAGTCCAGCTCTGTTCGTGTAGGCTGAATCTCGCACAAGCATATACAGACACTGTCAACACAAAGCAAAGCCCTCAAGTGTCTCAGTCATTCTCAACCACTAGGTGTGTATGTGTTCCCTCACAGCGGGGGTCGCGTTTAACAAGCAAATATAAAGTGAGCCCTACTGTTTATGATCTGCTTTAATTAATCTGTTTTTCCCCTCATCTCCTTCTCTCTGCGTTCTGCTGCCCTGGAGGTCACATGCTGTCATCTTCCCAGTAGCTAGTTGTGAAGTCTTAACTTTTATAGTTTTGACACCTTTGTCCTCACGCAAGCTTTCACCTTCCTTTGACTAAGTTGAAGAGGAGAGGTCTGTCATGAGTCTTGTGACCCGGCAGATGTGTAGGGCTGCAGAGGCTCATGTTCATTACCATTGAAATAAATACACATAAAAATAGCAAAATATTTACATCCCACCAGTTGGTAATATTTGTGTTTAAAGGGAACTTTTGCAACCTCTAGTGGTCCAATTCTGGAATCAGCCACTCTGTTTCTTCAGTCTTGCATTACTGAGCAACGGAAGCCTATGAGGACCAAACGCAATCCTGAAGAGCAACAGCAACAAAATCATGGCAACATGTTTGTGGCCAACTAGGTATTTCCCTTTCAAGACTGCAACCAATTGTGTATGCTTGAAAAAAGAGAAAGAGAGAGAAGGTTTAACATGTAAGGCCAACAATGTGCAAGGCATTTTTATTATCACACTCAAATCTGTTTGGTAAGAGCTCATAATTGAAATGAAAGTATTCCTGCTCATTTCCTTAGAGTAATCCTTCATAGATTCAAATACATTTTATATTATGACTTATGATGTGGGAAAGTCTATGTGAAAAATATTTGTTCATTTACAACTAGATATTTTTCATTCTGTTAACTCATCTTTTCTGTGTGATTAAGTATTTATACATGTTATACAAACTGTTTCTATACAAGTTCTGAATTCTTTAAAGTGAATTGTACCTATAAAGGTTATAAAAATTGAACTGCTACATCATCACCTTTTGCAAGTGGTTATACGTTATAAAGCCAATTATATCATGTTTATATTCTGCTTATACATTTTAACATGAGAGCTAAACTTTACATGGAGTTTAAAAGAGACAATGACAAATAATATGTGCTACAAGAGAACCTGTTACTGCTTTTAAAAAGTGCTGGTGCCATATATGGATGTCCCCCTGCCGCGAGAATACACTATGATACCATCTTTAGTTGATCAAACTATCTATCTGCACATATTGCTTCATTTCTTAAATTAATCTGCTGCCACTGATATTATTGGCTTTGTCACCTTGATAGCCTTGTGGCAACAAAGAAACGCATGTCAAATGTAACCCCTTTCTGTTAATATTTTTACAATTATAGACTGAACTATTCTTGTCTTTTGGGACTCTCCCTTCTTTGGTAATTACTGGTCTAAGTGACAGATTCCAACAGGTCCCTGCCCATTTGTGTAACTTTACACAGAAATGGAATTCATCAGAAGTACTTTCTAGGAGAAAGAAAGAAGAAAGGCAGCTTAGGAAGAAATATATTTATCTCCATTATCATTATATGAAGTGCCCTAAAAGGATATTAATATTCTTTCTAGGGGCTATTTTTGGTGAAAGGATTAGCCCTCAGTAATCTAGTGTTGTGTAATCCACTTCTCCTTTCAGCCTGAGGCAGAATTATATTCCCTTGACTGCCAATTACAGACAATTACAGCATCAGAGTGAAAGCTTTATTTAACAGCCTGTGTCCTCAATTGCCTATAATTGACATGGTCATTTTATTAAACCATTGACAAAGTTTGATGACTCTTTTTGCTTTTCCAGATGTTTGGAGGGCAAGTGATATGACCTGTTTCTGCTGATTTATGAGTGTTGGGAAAATGATTCCTGGGGCACACAGAGGAATGTTGTTTTAGTATGATGTTACTATATCCTCATACTGATCATATCTCCTAAATGAGTACATTTTTCTCCTTCTTTTTTTTAGTTTATGATAATAGTGAAACGCACATCCTTACCAAACAGCCAACTAACCATTGGTAAGCTGTAAATTTGGTAAAACTTTGTAGAATAAAATCCAGTCAGCTTTTACTTATAAAGTTGAAAAACACCAGGAGGTTCCTCTCTTGATATCTCCAGATGGGAAACGAAAAACTTAAATAGTTAAAAACTATCACTTAACATCATTAGAGCATTATATGTAAATAAAATGATTACCAGGCAGAAAATTGTCGAAGTGCAATTATAAAGATCTATTTTGTAAACCAACCTTTTTTTCCACCAACAAAGTGAACAAAGTCATTTAATTTAGAAGATGATTTATAACTTTTACAAGAACAAAATAAACACACAAGTCATGAACAACCAGGTGAAACTTCTTTATAAAAATATGGCTTTTAAATACAATTCTGGCATTTTTTATTTATGGCTTGATTTGTTTTACCCATCAACACACTTCTTAATGAAAAAATACATATAAAATTTGACCTACATATTAAAGCAGCCATGTCAGTTTCATGCCTTTCCCCCCTAACACTCAGAAGGGGGATTTTAAGTACCATTGGATCCCTTCTTTCTGCCCTTATCAGAGATGGAAGTGACTTTTTCCAGACAGTTTAAAGATTTGTTACACCCTGTCAGATATTAAAAACACACATAATAGTTTAATCAAATTTTCTAACTTTCTTTCATCCAAAATCTGTTTTATTATTCAGAACAGTTCCATGAAGCTAAACTATGAAAAGCCCTGAAGCACCTTATTTTTCCATCTGTAACCCCTCCAAGACAGAAGAAGAAACACCCCTGAAATGCCCAGAAACAGAGACGCATGTTGGGGTTGTTAAAACTGTTGAATGTAGCTTTTTTCCAAACAATGCTACCTTAAAAACAGAGCTCTGCTGAAGGCAGAAATAACTTAACTGGCATTATAAAGTGAGGCTGCATTTGTGGTTTAGCTTATGGTGGCTAACTGCAGGTTGTGCTGTATAAAGACGTTTCTGGTTCTATTCACTCTGATATACTCCTGCTTTAAAGCGACATCATATGATCACCACAAGCTTGGAAAAGTGACCTGCTGCCAATTTGAAAAGAGCTGGAGTAAACCATTTTGCATCATAAATGAACTTAGCAGTAAACTCAGTGAATCCACAGATGGAAGATGTTGCATTATGTCCCAAATTTCATTGTTTTTGGAGGTTGGGATCACAAATCAAACAAATGAATGAGCTACACGTGGCTTTGAACTAGCATGGCAAGGAAAAGGCAGCCCTCTTAGAATAAAACAAATTTAAAGTAGATCTAAGTGACTCCAGTACTTCAAAATCTATAGGAAATGAGCTACAATTTCTGCTTCTGATCCAGTTTTATTATTTTTGCCTCCAGACCGGCTCGGACTCTCAACATTACCAGCATCCCTAACAGCTCCTCGGTGTTGTAAATCCATTATTCGTCCTGTGGATTTTACGTCCTCCTCTCCGTCACATCATCTGAGTTCTTGGCATGGAGTCCTGCTGGTGTCCAGGGTACCAGTGAGCAAAATTGTTCATGTAGCCTCCAGAGTGCACAGGCGCACCTTTTGCCGCCATGCTGATTTCCCACAGAGAGCATGGAGAGGAGGAAGATGGTGCTGGGGGGGCGAGGTGGTCACCTTCAGGTCCACAGGGGCCGTTCTTCATGATCTTCTTGTATTTGGATCGTTTGTTCTGGAACCAAATTTTTACCTAAAAGATGGATATAAGACACAGTATAACTAAAAAGCTAGCCATGCTTTTCCAGCAGTAAAAAACAGAAGATAGGAGAAGACACTGGGACATGATGAATGTGTGTAGTTCTTGATAAATCATTCTCCATCAATGACCTGTGTATATCCAAAAACCTTTCACATCTGTGAATCAAATGGCTCCAGAGAGTCTGCTAAAACCAAACTGTAGCTAAAACAACCGGTTTGAAATCTCAGCCATGCTAGCTAACATGAACAGTTCCTAAAGTCTCCCTGAGAACTGTAAGCTTATGTAACTTTTTCAAGTGTCTGCTATAATCAAAGCCAACATAATTAGTTAAAAAATATCTGCCAGAAATGTTAGCTAATAGGCTATATAACCAGTTATACAGTCTCTTGCAGATTTTTTTGGCTTATGCAACTGGTTCCAAAGTGTCTGCTCATAATTACATCTAACATTACCGGTTTTTAAGCAAGTTCAAGCATTGTTAGCTACAAGTTTTTAAGTCTTTGTGAGATATTTGAGCAAATAAAAGGTTTTTTTTATGTGTCAAAAAATACAGTTGAAGTCAGGGATTCCAAAGTATTTTCTGGTTGAGTTTTCTAAGAGTTTTTCAGTCTCAAATATGTGAGATGTTACCAGTTCTTAAGTACCTTTGGTTAGCAGTGGCTAATGCTAAATGTTTTGGAACTTTCTGCAGGTAATGTTAGCTAGCACCTCTTAAAGTTTTAACTTCAAATTCTGTGTCCACCCTAACAGCTTTACCCACTGGGGTCCCTCAGTTCTGGGTCACACACTATTTTCTATTTATATGCTCCCTCTCTGCCACAAAAATAAAATAAAATCTGAAAACATACTGTCAACTTAAATTTTTACGCTGATGACACATAACTCTAAATCCCTATGAGGGCCGGTGATCAGTCAGACATCAAAGATGGGTAAAAACTTGGACAATAGTTTATGTTATTTTGGAACATGATTTGTGCTAAGAGTTGCATGTGAAGAAAATTGTCCCCTTGCATCAACCACCATAATTAATTATACGTCTGTCTCAATCAAAAATCCACACATCACCTCATGATGTGTCAAAGTGTAGCAGCTCAGTCTTTAACTGGCACCAAAAATGTGCTGACATCACTCCCATTATAGCTTTTTGACATCTACTACCTGTTGCTTTCAGAACTATTTTAAGTTTTTTCACTCACATTCAAAGCACTACATGAATTTGACCCTCCTTATATTTCAGGGGGTTCTTTTGGCAGTGCTTTGCTGACTTTTCTCAGGTTGGAATGAAAAACTTAAAGTGTTTCAACTCAAGACACGTCTTAAAAATAAAGGTTTATGTCTATGGTTCATAACAAGTTTTAACATTTTACCTCTTTGCTCTCCTTGTTCCCATGCTTTTACAAACTTTTGGGTTTTTGAAGCACTTTATGACATGTATAGAAAACTGCTATACAAATACATTTGTTATTATGTTTATTATTTTTTAACTCCCTGAAATGTTAAGCCATAATGTTTTTGGGTTTTTTTTGTTAGAGGAGGCGCTAATATCAAAATTAACTATTTGGGTTCAGTTTTAAAATGCTGCATTACAAAGTGGAACATTTTCTTTTCTTTTTGAGTCCCAAAATAATTTAGTTCAGCAGATTCAAAGTTTGCCAGCCTGTTGGTTGGGTCTTTTATATGAGAAGTTAAAGTAGAACCGAGCCTGGTCTCCCTTTCAAGTCAGTGCCACAGTTCAAACACCTGGGCTGAAAAACCCAAGCACCATCATTACAGATTTGTAAGCTAATCCAAACATTTATAGGATTTGCCAATGTTGCTTCTATACTCTTGTTAGATTTTAGTTTGTACTAGAAAACTTAGTCAAGACCTCTGGTTCTGATGTCTGGTCTGCAAGATTAATCTTGGCTGGGATTGCTAGTCATTAAACAAAGTCTGTGTTAACGATCCCAATAAAAAACTAAGAAGAGTCAGCAAAGCAGTTAGGACAAATAATAAAAGCATGCAAGCAAAAGGGACAATGTATATACCAATAAGTTATTCTTATTTGATCTGTAGGAATAATGTCTGGGTAAATATTTACTTTTCAAACCTCTTTAGAAGCAATGTGTTGATAAAACGTTTGTGAGATTGGCAACTTTCTCTAACATGGAGGAACCTTTTCAAAAAGCATGACAGTCTCTCAGTAAATTACGTCATATTTTTCTTGAGGGTGTTGTTGAGGATATAATTACTTTCACCGATCAGAATTTTTAACATTTCATTTCAGATTCACTCATATGCTACCAGACAGATTGAGTAAATAAAAAAAGGTCAGTTTTGTTTGTTCAGGTATTGTGATTTTCAAATACAGAATTAAAAAAAAAAAAAAAGATGTGGAAAAACTTCCTTTTTTATTGGATGATACTTGCATCACATAATGAGGTTTTATTTTTATGTTGGTGTGAGTTCCACCTGTCATTCATCCATAGTTTTTTTCCTCCTTTGATTAATTAAATATTTCGTTACCTCAAGACACTATCAGTGTATTTGCTTAGATATTTCTATTGTTATCATTGCCCTTGTGTTTTGATTGTATTTTTGGTTCACCAAGCTCTTCCCCTGACATGCCAGCCTCAGAGGGCTGGCCAATCAGATGGAAGGGAGTTTGCGGAGTAGTGAGCCTTAAAGAGACAGCAGTTAAAAAAAGTGTTTCATACTGAGGCTGAAACATAGGTTTTCTAAAACACGGGTGTGAGAGTTATTTGAGCTAAAAGTCATGTGAAGCTACTACATAGGCACTTGAGGAACAATATAAAGCATCAAGAAAGAAAAATAACCCCTCTCTAAGTAGTCTGAATGAGTCATCAGCCTGACAACAGGAAATTTGTGAATGTGTGACTTTGATAGGTGTAATACTGAAAATATTCTTAGACATTGCACAGAATATCCCTTCAATCATTGTCTGTGGTCAAAGATGATTTAGCTGTGCTGTTGAGATAACTGGCATGTTTTCTGCTTTCTGGCATGCTTGCAAATTGAGCATCAAATTACACAAAATGCCTCCGGGGCCAACCTGTCAGTTTAGCGGGAACAAATGAATCATAAATAATTGCGCACAGTCAGTGAAGGATACTTTTATCTCAAACAGGTTTTAACTACGCTGTAAAGTTAAAACAAACACCCAAAGGAGTGAAACTACGTGGAAGAAAAGCTCAAAGGAGAGAGATGAAAGGGGAAAGGGAAGAGGGGGAAAACAATCCTGGCAGTGAAAGCTGTTTCTTTTCTTGACACTTACAGTCTTATGAAATGTTACAGGGGGATTTAATGGTATTTATGAAGATGGTTGAAGTGGCTTTGGAAGAAATTTGGTTTCTTATAAAATCTAATTTCAGACTGATCTAATTAACTCTACATATGCGGAAAAATTGTCCCCATCCAGACAATCAAAAATGCAGCCAGATTTCACACCCAATTTTTGTTTTAACAGTCAAAATAGTCATTGGAGAATAAAATTCGAATTTTCTATTGCTCAACAATATATAATGATACCAATCACAGCCTGGAAGACGTTATAACAGATGAAATTAAACTGTCACTTTATAATTCTTCATTTCAATGTCACCTCAAAATGCAGCATAAAGTTTCTGGTGGTGGCATTTTTTCTGCTGATCCAACATTTATTATAGAAAAAAGCAATTTATTGAAAAAGAGTCTCAATTGAATTCTGAAAGGAGCACATAAACATAAGTCAGGATTAAAAGCCACTTTTTTCCACTTAAATCTACACATATAAACGTAATAATGACTCCAACCAGCAAAGTGCACTTCCTGTTGTAAGATAAATACCTTGTGTAATACATTGAAGTGGTATCTCCAGGATAAAATATTTAAAGTGAGTGTTTGAAGCGCAGCCTATGAGCCCAGGAGTCAATCAACAGCACGTTAGGTTAATGCAGCCTCAGAGAGAGGATTTGTGTTGTAATTACTGGTTTCATATTCCAGCAGCAACATGGAGTTGACAGCTTCTCTGAGAGCGCGACTAATGACACCAACATTAGTAAAGCAGGGTGGCGAGGAGGCAGGCCAGGTGCCACTGAATGAGTGTGTGTGTGTTTGTGTGTGTGTGTGTGTGTGTGTGTGTGTGTGTGTGGGAGTGAATAAGAAAATCTAACCCATACATGTAGTGATATGTAATCAAAAAAGTTCCATGTGTTCTACGTGGTTTTGGCCTTATTGCTAAATGTGCATATTCCTGTGTGTGCAAGAGAGAGAGAGACGTGAGCATTTCATGGAAAAATTGAAGGACAGAGCTACGTGCCATTTCTCAGCTCTGTCTGGGAACATTAGAGATTCAGACTGAGCGGTCAGCGGTTGGCTGCAGGCCTAATGACATGAAGGCGGGACAGAGATCTGGTGTGTGATCACTATCTTCAAGTGTGTCTTTATATTTGTGTCTGCATGTGTGTAAAAGTGTTCATAGGCTACATATACATGTGTTTGTGCAGACTAAAGTTAGAGCATGTATGTTTACGTAAACATCAGCCTCATTGTAAAACCCTCCTTCACTTGGTTCTGACATAACACAGCAAAAAAACTTAAATACGATCAGGTATTTGTGTCTTATTTTTTAGGGAAGAAAATGTCTTTTAAGTCTTGATATGAACCACATTCAACTGACGAGTCCAGAAAAATGTCCTATTTCAAGAAATGCAGAGCAAAATCTGCTAATGGGATAAAAAAAAAATGCTAGTTAAGTTTCTTGAAATTAGATTAAAGTTTTGACACAAAAAACCCTCTGACCTCATTGGCAATTTTTTTTGCCTTGTTACATTTCTTCAGAAATCTTGATGGAGACATCTTTGAATTGTCACAAAAACATCAGAACAAAGTACGGTCTTGCACTAAGCTAGTGGACAATGGTGCATTTTTGGGGCTGTAATTCAAAGTCTGTATAACTCAATGAAAAACATTTGTTGGTGATCTATCATTTTTATGGATCCTGTGATTTTCTGTGAGGTGTGTATGGCAGCTCTCTCTGACACCCTTGCTGTAGACTATCAATCAGCCACACATAAAACATGGGGTGGGGGGATGCCAGCCCACCAGAGGGTCAAACCTGACCGGTTTGGATGACTTTGCAAAGTTTAAAAACTACAGAGAAGAGTAGCGTCAGTCAAAAAGAGTATATTTTCTGTCTTTTTTCATCATTGAGTATTAAGAAATGAGACATTTTTTATGGCCTTTTCCAGGTGAATTTGGCTCTTAACAATTTTTACTAAATATAACACATACAAACTTGATAGGATTCCAGTATTTTGAAAATGCTCTTCAACCACACTCTACCCCTACGGCACAGACTTAAACGTTATCACTAAGATTTAACCTCAAAGTTCTCTACCTTTTCTAGTTTAAAACACATCTACCAGCACAAACACACACACAGAAGAGTTTGACAAAGTGCTTCAGAGGTAATCATTGCTGTGAGTATTACTTATAGCAGACCACATTCAAATCCACACAGGCTCTACACTAGGCCAAAGTAAATGAAGAGATCATCTCTTACTCCTAGTGTAAACATATCTGTGTTGGTTAATCTATATGGGATTAGGTAAATTCATCCAATGACTGCTTGCTCAGTGCACACACACACACACACACACACACACACACACACACACACACACACACACACACACAAACACAAACACACATGCATACAAGGATCCTGTTTCATGTGGAGTGATTCATAACATTTCTTGCTAGCGTTTCCTCATGTAGGACACCTGCTTGGTTATTAAACTTTTACTTCCATATGTGCGTGCAATTGTTATGAAATGCCTCACATAACGCATGGCTTGAGAAATGACAATCACCAAGCCATTAACCTCCTGGCACCAAAACTCTTTTTTTTTAATGTTCCGCTTTCTCCTTTCATGCAGCCACTCTGAGAATGACACTGATTAAAATCACTGACAGGATAACAGCTCTGAATGACAGAGGCTTGGTGCCATGACACGGCAACTCTATTAGAGCTATTTAAAATGGAGAGTGTGTGACAGATTGCTAGAAAAACTCTTATATAACGATCACAGAAACATTTTATGATATATTGGCAAAAGACTCTTTTAATGATGTCATAAAAATGTATTTTAAATTTAAATTTAATTTAATTTTAAACAATACCTCTACGTTTCTTCAAATGTCTTAAGAAAATAAAGATGACGATAACTTCTTGCTAAGATTCAGGGTAGTTTCTTTATCAGGTAATGATGTTTAATCATGTGCTCTACGATCATGATAAAGGACTAATGTGAGCCCAGCAGCGCTTGGTAGATGAGAAGCTCATTGCAAGCACTTTTTTGTAACAAACTTAAAATGACATATTGCTGTGACATTTTGCTAAACTAGGATGCATCTAATTCTTTTCAGTTTTTGTTTCAAGAAAGTATAAAGATAGTATTGGTATCTATGTACGCGTCTTTTCTGATACTAATCGTGTGTTTGCTCATGGTTTTTCAAGATATGCCATGCATTGCAATCATTGAAATCTTTGCTGTTGTTTGACAGGTCTTCAGAAGTTAAAGTATTTAAGCAACTGCCTCAAAAAAGGATCCACTTACTTTATCTCAAGGTTAAAAAAATGTGTCTACACTCCCCAGATACACTGCAAATAAACTGAAAGCGAGGTGATGGTTTGAACTCCAGGATAAAATGGTATTTTTTTACCTAAAATGAGTCAAATTCACAAGTCCAGGAGATGTCTTGTTTACTATTTTAGTATGGTAAAAGACAGGTGAGGATTCCAGAATCAAAAATACATAGTTAAAAAAAATACATAATGGGGTTGGGGAAGTTTATATTTTTACAAGAAAATAGATGTTTTTTCATTTAAGATGTTTTTTTTGTTTTGTTTTAATTCAAGACTTGTCCATGGACTTGTTGATTGAGAGTGCCTCTCATTAAGTCTAATTAGATAATCAAAAAAAAACAAAAAAAACAAAAAAAAAAAAACACAGACATTACTTGCTCCTATTTAAGTTTTTGAATGTATTAAGTCACTTTAGTTGATGAAGAGCTAAGCAGCTCCAAACATCACTAACCTGGTGAATTTATCTTTCCTGAACACTGTTTTTGTCATTACACCCATAGTTGTTAAAAAATGAGTGAAGCATATCTTCAAGATTTAATCATTCAAGTTTAGAACTGATATCTTTCAATCGAATATCAATGAAGTGTGACAAAATATTTGATAATTAAAAGAAATGTGATGTGGACTCTTTTTTGATTTGAGCAAAAACACCACAACAAGATGTTTTTATTTGACAGATTAAATGCTCCATCTGTGGGTTTTTATTTGCCTCGGCCTGCGTGCGTGCGAATGTGCTCTGAGAGTAATAAAACATTCACATTAAAAGGAAGATGACCAATAACTAAACAAGTCTCCACCTCACATACTGACTCATAAATGTAAATTCACTGTCACACCCAACACGTTCTCACACACGCGCACACACACACACACACACACACACACACACACACACACACACACACACACAGAGTCATGATGCAGGCATCACCCCTTGGAATTTGACGTGTATGCTTCTAACCTCTTTGTTTTACTTCACCTTTTGTTTCTATGCTTTATTATCCTTTGTATTCTGATTTCTTTTTTTTTTTTTTACAAACTTCCGTGTGACTTAAGTTATTATGAAATATAACTTTACCTAAGCATGTGCCACAACATAGAGGAGCAAGCAATGATACTTCGTAACAAGAATGTACACGTGCAAGTTTGTGCTTTTCATGTTACTGTCACTTCAAACTGGGAGATGACTCAATTAAAGACAGTTTTGAATCCAAAATAGATGTGAATCCACCTTATTTGGGCTGCTTTGTTGAAAACTGTGTAATCTGTATGACATCTTCTTCGATCTGTGTTCTGATCATTCATTCAAAAGATGATAGAGGTGACATTTTCACAGCTTATGATTTACTTTGACATTTTGGGTGTGGCGATGAATGTTTGCCTTCAATGAGAGAAATTAGCCGACATGTCATTTCCGACTCTTGTCATCTTATAATATATATTGTACTTGTGTTGTAACCTTCTGTGGGGTAACGATTTACGATTTTATTTCCTTTGTTCTGTTCTATTTGCCAATTAGTGCATGTTTTAAAGCAGGAAGAATCACATAATTTATGTCCTTGTGCATGTGTTTGAGTGCCCTCCACCACAGTACCTGGGTCTGTGTCAGTCCCAGCTTGGCAGCAAGGTCGGCCCTCTCAGGCAGGGCAAGGTACTGGGTTTGCTGGAAGCGCTGGTTAAGAGCCTGGAGCTGCAGGCTGGAGTAAATGGTCCGAGGCTTCCTGATCTTCTTCCCCTTTCCATTGAGCCTCACCTCCCCATTTTCGATAACTGTCGTGGGCTTCTCGTGGTCTGAGGGACAGGAATATCAACACAGAGAAATAAGGTGGGGACAGAAGTTTGGGTCTAAGATAAGAGGTGAAGTGACAGATAATACATGTGTGTACTTTGATTGAAAACTTTCTGCAGCTGTCTTCTTAGACAATACATTGAGACAGAATTAATTTTTCAACATTTTTTCCATTACATACAGGTCATAACGTTAACATGTAAAATGTGATGTCATTTTATAACATGAGTAACAAAGCGAAATATTTTTAAGTCCAAGAATACATGAATGATGTAACGTGATTTTTGAAATACTTTAAAATACTGGGAATAAATTAAAATGACTATCAGAACGCAGCTCGAAGCTCTTTGTTCTCTGAAGTTTGGCTAACACACAGGTCAGATAAGAGGGGTTTTCCTCCTCTTCTTCTCTCTCTCTCTCTCTTTTTTTAAATTACAGACAGCTATACAACTGTGTATGTTCGCCCACGCTGATCGTTGTTATGACATGAGTTTATAGCCTGCAGTGGCAGGAGAGAACAGCTGCGGACAAGCCGAGGCCCCACAAGACGTTGAGATCAGGTTGAAGCAGCAGCGCCCCCCTCGAGTGCAAAAACCCCAGATCTAAAACGGCTTTGCTTGATATTTTTGATTGTCAGTTCATAGTGCCTGAAACCTGAAAGTTTGTTGTGAAAACAATGTTTTTTTTTTATCCTTTGATGTGTTAATTTTGTCCTAAGACAACTTGAAATGAGATTTGAATGTCTGATTGTTGACTCCTTTATTTGCATGCTTGTGTGTAATGATTCAAAAATGTTTCCAAAAGTCATGTGGTATATAATCCCTCGGCTAAATTCCACAGGTGAAACTAGATTAAGGAGTGCTGCTCATTTGCTGCTGATCATTAAATCTAACCACAGATAAAAGAAATACCAAGGTCTGTTCTTTAAATCAGGTTCTGCAGCTGACAGGCACTACATTTGATACATTACTTCAGAGGCCCATTTAATCTAAAATGTTAGAAAATGTCCCAGTTAACAAATTCAAATACACTTTTATTTTATCTGAAGTATAACTTTTTGGTTTCAAAAAGCAATGAAATCATCTTGACACTCGAATTCGTAGATTTTCATGACCACTTGTTTGAATTTATTACAGAATCAAAGCAATACTCTGCTTTTTCATGAACACAGGGCACCATAAAGAGAACAAGAGAACAGAAAGCCAGAAATAAGATAAAAGAAACAGCTAGAGAGAAAGAAAGAAAACACAAGGTAGACTTTTGAAAGGTAAAATAGGAACACTAACATTTTATTGCTTTTCTCATGATCATCATGATAGTTATAATTATTTTATGACTACATGGTTGATCTAGAGGCCATAAATGTTTTATATGTTATAGTTGGCAGCCACGATGTGTTCTTCATCACAACAAAACCTATGAGCACGGCAGGAGGACTTTGTGAAATATATGGATTAAATAATAAAAGAAAATTCATGGTTATCTTTTCGCGTTGTCATCTGTTTATTTTTACTCTTGCCACATTGGCAACCTATCATTAGTTTTTATTAGGCATTGCTATTGAATAATGATTAAACTATTGTTTGAATTGAATGTGTATTATATCAAGGCAATATCAGCGAATGTACACACAATTTTATTATTTAAGTTGTTTGCAGTGTGTGTGATTCAAAACATCAATTCTTGCAAAAGAATATACAGAATTGAATTAATTAAAACAAATCATAATCATAATTTAATTTTGTGTCTTATTTTGAAAGGTATTCTACATCTCTTTTGTTGACTAAGTCGTGATAAAATACAATTGTTGGGCATCTTTTCCGAATTAAAGTGGTATATTATTATTATTATTATTATTATTATTATTATTATTTTGAGTGTACATATGCTTTAGGCAGAGCACCCAGCAAACGTATGGTGGCTGTTGATGAGATGATGGGTTTGTGTAAGAGCCGCTGCGGGACACCACAGACTCGGTGTCGGCTGCTTCTTGTGGAAAGACCCAAAGTCTGAGGAGGCCTTAAACTCCTCTCCATCCAACCCCAGAGTGCGCAAACATGGAGCGGAGGCCGACCCGAGTGTGGATTCAATTATCATTGGTGGTTACATTTTCCACGTTTTTCAAATTATGGTCATCTTCATAAAATACTCAGTCTGAATAACTCATCTGTAAGAAATTATATTATTTCTCATGAGTGTTTGTGAGTATTGTTGCGAATGTTAACTCGAAATAATTTGTCTGTCACATTGTCATTTATCCAAGAGGAGTTACAGATGATGCAGAGTGAAACACTGCTTGAAATAAAATAAAATCATTCCTGACTTTGTAGTTTTGCGACAAATTCCACCCCATTTACCCCCTTTTAAAATAAACAGGCTCCAAATCAACGGATTATAGAGACTGCAGGCCTATAAATGACGTCAGTATAATAGTCCATCATAATTCGGAGTCGAGGCTGTTTATCTAAAATAGTAAAAAAAAAAAAAATGTTGATCTTGTTCCTGTGTTAACCTACCTGCGTCCTCCAGTCTGGTGTGTCCCAGCGCGCCGCCGTGACCCCCATGTTGATATTGCAGGTATGCCCCGGAGTGATGAGCGCCCACTGAGCCGTGGTAAGGCGGGTATCCCAGCGGGCGGCCGTACGATGATGCCCCAGAGGAAAAGGGTCCGTCATGATGCGAAGGCCCGACGGTGTGCAGCCCGTGGACCGGGTAATGGTTGTGGGACAAGCCGGGGGAGGGCTGCTGGTGCCCGGGGTAGCCGTGGCCACTAAATTCCAAAAACGCTGATTTGGATGGATCAGGCGGGACCAGAGAATCCGATAAGGAGCTCATAATCATCATTAGAGAGGGGGGTTTTGGTGTGGTGGGAATTAAGGGTAAATTATGACCTCCAGGCTGGGGTCATATTGAATGAACCCACCATCAATGAGGAAAAAAGGCGGAGGACGTGCAGTGACGCGTGGGCTTCTGAAAGAGTTTACTTCTGGCAAAACTACGACGCTCTTTACGACAAAAAAAAAAAAAGAATCGTCTGAAATAAGTTGATGTGGGTTTATCTCGCGCTACATCCCAGCTGAACTTTCCAGAAACGTGACACTGACTGTTTATAACCGTTAAGACTCATGACAGGCCTGCGCGCAGCGGAAACAGCGGCTACCCGACAAAAAAAACTGCAACTCCCAACAAAAAGTCCCTAAAACGAATAAAAATCCTCACACATAATGTTTTTTTCCCCTTTCTTCCCCGGTCCACAGTGTTTGTCTTGCCGTGTAGCGCAGCGGTGCTCGACAGCAGAGCAGATAGAGGTGTGTGTGTGCTCCTCTCGTGTCCCTCCTCTCCAGAGCGCGTTGTGAGTCTGAACTGAACATCTTTGCCTCCACTTGGCACAGAGTGCGCGCTCATTGGCTGCAGAGCCTCCGCGTGTCACACAAATCATACAGAGCAGCGACGGAGGAGCCGCTGCTCTCGGTCAGTCGGCCGAACTGTCCGACAAGAAAAGAAATCTAGTGGTTGAGGAAGATTTTGTGACCGGCCCGAGGATATAGCGCGCGTAAAAGTTGGCGAGGAAATGCATTTATAATGGATGGATGGGCTGTTTATTTGCCATTATTCATGATTAACCAATAAAGCTTCAATCCTGCAACGATATCTAGAAATAGACTGCGTATTTTTTTATTTCAAAAAATAATAAATTCAAGTGTTAATTTGAACACAGCTTTATAAATTAATATTATCACAGACTGCCAAAACCACAGAGGTGAATCAGATATGGACGCCCATTTCTGCCAGATGACAGAATTAAAATTGAAACTTGGCTTTGTTTTTCTTTTCTTTTTTTTTTTGGCACATACTGAGTCAATATTTTGAGAAAAAAAGGGGAATTTTTAGATTTAAAAGATGAAAATTTGACTATATATATGAAAAATGTACCCTTTTTATCCCCAAATTTCGATTGTGTTTTGAAATGATTCATCAAACAAAAATAAAAATACACATTTTTACCAATCAGCATAAAATCCATTTTGGACTGAAGCTTTTGTTTGGTTTCTTTTTTTTTTTTTTTTTGCTGTTTAGGATAAGTAATCCTAAACTTGGTCTTTCCAAGAATTTTGTGTGTAATGTTTTTTAGCTATAAGTTAAAAAGTGTTATTAACTTCACTGTTTTATTTTTTTTCCCCTTGAAATGGATGTTAAGTTTTGTTATCACCAAAAGAGTGGCATGATCAGTATCCCTAAATGTGGTTGATAGGTCAAAATGTAAAAAAAAAAAAAAAAAGAAGTATCATGAGTCTGAAAGGTAGAAATGTCATGTCTACATATGTGGATCTTAAGAGGTTAAAGCAAAACTCATTTTTCATTTCCTTATTTAGCACTGATGCAGCCATAGGACTGTGTGAAAACTATGGGTGTCATGTAAAGCAGTGGATGAGAGCTACACACACACACCAACACTTACACATACACACCGAAAGCACCCACTGTGGTCCAACATGAGGGACAATTACAACAAACATCGCCCTCCTAAAGAAACTCCAAACTTGTGATTTGGGCAGAGCAGAGGCTTGGACACTGTAATTTCACTCAGCTCACGGTCATTACACTCCTCTGCGGTGGAAATCCTGGACCTGTGGGCTAGCTGTCAAATACACAAATGCACCGAAAGCATTACGGAATAAATAAACAGATCGACAAGAATGTGTAACTGGAGACTTAAGAATGAGATTATTTGAGTCCTATATTTGGGAGCATTCATCCTGTGAACCAGATGTGGCGCAACATCTTAATGGCTGCAATCCCTCTACAACCTTAATTCCTTTAATGTAGCAAAGAAACATTCTTTATTTCCATTTGACTTTCATTGGAGTGATAGAAAAATCTTGATTTCAACACAAGTAGAGCAGTTTAAGGTTCCACGAAAGAGCCAGAGCCTTATTTTAGAAAGTAGACTTTCATCAGTGTCTCAAGATTAATGTTGCAACTTTAAGTTCTCTGTTTCTTTTGTTAAAACTTCTTTAGTGGTGATCACGTTTCGGACAAATGGCTTTGAGCTGTTTTTAAGGCCAACCAAGAGGTTTATTATCACACTAAGTAAACTACTAAAATAAAAGTCTTTGAACACTGATAGATCAGGTTTAAAAAGCTAAGAATACATTTTTTTGATGCATAAATTCCCAGATAATAAATTCTACCCCAATGGTTTTGAAGGGAACATGTTTTTCATTCTTCAAAATCAAGGCTAAACTGATGCTTTCTCCACAGGCTCTTGTTCAGCCACTAATCTGGGTTTTGACAGGACTCCTTGGAGGGTTTTCACTTCAGCTCCTGAGAAAACCTCTCTCTCTCCACTCTCCCACACCAAGAGATTTCATTTATAACATTTTGTGGCGCTTAAATGTGTCACACTCAGACATCAAGCTTTTGTTTTATAATATTCTTAACTTTTCCACTTGTTTTCGCTTCTCTGACCAAAGAAGTTGAAGGAATTGACAGTGAATAATAAATGTGTGTCAAAGGAGTGTCAAAAAGTTCACATTCACTTTTGATGCCTTGAAAGCATTATTATGATAACAAGTTAGAAAATATAATTATTTTGACACACTTTAGACAATGAGAGACAGGTAGACTGACAGACAGACACAGACACACACACACACACACACACACACACACAGCAGTTTAAAGGATGTTTTGGAATGTTTCTTCCTTTGGCTCTGTCCCTCTGCCGCTATGATCTGGCTGATTACAACAAAAGGCTGATGCGCAGAGAGTTGCTGCACATCCCAGCCTGTTGTTGCTTTCATCTCCCGCCAACATTCCTCCCCTCCCTGGCTTCACCTCTGTGCGTGCCGGGCACACCCTCCTGGTGGTGTCAGTGCTGTTATTTAGTGGCACAATCTTGCTAAGTCGTCACATTTTCTTGACTGTTTTTCAGGCAGACCGATCGGCTGGCAGGACCAGTGAGAGGTGCAACATGGGAGCAAATTATCGCCCTCTTAAAACTCAATTGTGCAAGGCTGAAAAATTGAAGGTTGTGTTCGGTATTTGGGCCAAGGGGTTTCCAGCATCCAGTTCCAGTATGTGATGTAAAATTTAGGGAGCTAAAAATAAAGAACGATTTGTTCTTGAGTCTTGCGAATTCAACACCTGATAATATTTTCTTTCAGGATTTGAAACAGAAAATTTCCAAAATACATTGAACACACCACCCATGGGGCAGGGACCATGGGTTAAAACCTTAGAAAAAATAAAAAATTAGGCACAGTGGTTCTTTAAGCTGCAGGAGGGTTATCTGTCATCAGTCATCTAGAGATGAGTTATTGTCTGACAGAGATGGAGCTCTTACACAACAGCATGTGGGATCACTTGTAGGTCAGTTTACACCTTCAGGGAGGAAGGAAGAAAATGGGTGGTATGGAGGGGAATTAAGGAAAGGTTGACTTGAGTACTGACTTTTTAACTAATAATAATTTTTAAAAAATGAGTGAAACAGTCTATTCCAATGAAGATTTCAGACATAGTAACTCATTTTCAAAAGAATTGTAAATGTTTTCTCCCTGATTAATACAATGGCTAACCTTCGAATCATTATGGGAAAACATTAAGAAAACTGTAAGAGCATTAAATATGAATGTATTTATACCAAACAGCATTCTGCATATCCACTATCTTTTCTGCAGTAAAATGAAGTAAGAAATAAGGGAAAAACAGCTTTTCTTTCCATTTTTGGTAGTTTAAGTTATTAGAATATGGAAGGCATAAAAGGTCATGAAGAGGTACATTTAACATCCCTCTTGAGAAAAATACTTTTTTCCTGAGGAAATGACATAATTTTTGGGATCTGAAATCAAATTAATGGGTTGATTTCTATTATTAGCCAGAGGACAGTGTGCCAAGCTGCCTTACTGCTGGCATGATTGAGGTAAGTTGAAGTCTATACTACCTGTGTTTCTTTGTGCTCATGAAAGGATAAAAAAACACAAACAGCAATCAACTTAATGATTTGATTTTTAGATCATCAGAAAAGAACCCCCTGAAAAATGTCTTTTTCCCCCCAACAGGAGAAAAATTATCCCACTGTCTTGTTTTCTCCAGATAACAAGAAAACAGAGTATATTTAGAAATAATCTTTTATAACATAACAGCGTTATAACGGTACATAATAAAGAATCAAAATTTCAACTTTTAGACTATGGATCTGATTGACATGACATATTGTATATACACTCATCAATAAGTTCTTCAGTGGATCAACTTGTAGCAATCATAGTTTTCTAATAGAACTATCGTATTTTTATTTACTATCACACAAACATGTATTTTGAGACTTGGCTACAAAGGTGTTCCCCAGATAGAGCCGGTTTTTCACCAGAATAAGACTCTTTTTCTATGGCAGACACATTAAAGGACCGTATTTTGACTTTTGCTCATCCAACAAAGTTTAGCGGTTACAAAAAAATAAAAAAAACAATGAGAGGCAACACAGGGCAAGACAGGCACAACAACCAGTGTTATATAGGTTATAGAGTTGTTTTTGGAAACATATTACATTTATGTCTTTGCCATCAGTTTTTAAGCAACATGGCAAGTAAGTCAAATAAGTCATAAAGATTCATCATTGTTGATTACAGTCAGTCCTTATTAGAGCTTTAATTGCTAAACCTGAAGATGTTATCCATTCATCCATCCATCCATTTTCTTCACTGTCTATCCTGTTCACGGTTGCAGGTGGCTGGTGCCTATCTCAGCTGTCATTGGGCGAGATGCAGGGTACACCCTAGACTGGTCACCAGTCAATCGCAGGGCTGACATAGGAACGAACAATCAATCACACACACACTCACACCTACCGGCAATTTAGAATAATCAATTCACCTATTGTGGGCATGTTTTTGGTCTGTAGGAGGAAGTTGGAGTACCCGGGGAGAACCCACGCATGCACGGGGAGAACATGCAGACTCCACACAGAAAGGCTGACCTTGCCCGAACGGGAAATCAGACTGGTGACTTTCTTGCTGTGAGGCTGCAGCGCTACCCGCTGTGCCACCGTTCAGCCCTGAGGATGTGATCATTGGCCAAAATGAAATCTGATAGAGGGTATCAAACTGTGACAAGTTTATCTAGATTGTCCAAACCAACTGCTTAGGGCTGAAACCAAAAGTGCCGACACCTAACACCTAAGGTATGATCTTTAATAAGTTAATTTTGAAAGTCATGTACAACAGTCATCAGTTAATCTATTAATTGCCTTGACATGTCTTTCATCTTTGTCATTTCTAAACAAGTTTGGAAAGAGGCTTTCAAAGAGCTGAATGACTTCCAATTCTTTTGGTTTCCATTGGAGGGAATAATTATGTTATTTATTCGAACTGCTGATGATGAGCTTGTGACAAATGAGAAAAGTATCTGTGACGTCAAGACCCGGGCTGTAAACAGACATGATTTTCCATGAACACTAACTTATTGTGATGTAGATTCGTGCACTTGATCCTCATTTCCATGCTATTTCCAACAATGATACCTTGATAGTTGATTCTCACAAAAAAAAGAAGCACGGGTTTCGGTTTTGGACACTTTTCTACCCAGTCCTGTTATTACATAATTCAAACAAATTATGTAAAACAATAATGATGCCTTGCTGATCTTGCTCACCCTGTCAGGGTTCTAATTCATTAAACTACCTGCTCACAATAAATTAGTTCTTCCTCATACAACAGGTTGCTACTGGGAAAAAAAATACTAATTCATTTTTCTTTAACTTGAAAAAGAAACAACAACAACAACAACACATTTAAAAGCCGGTAATGATTCTCCATTTCACATTGTTATATTGTTGTTTTTTCAGTATGCATAGATTTTTTTTTTATTTCGGTTCATTTTACATTGTCAGTTGTTCTCCACCATAATTTGGTTGTAAGTGCTCATCACCAGAGTGAACCAAAATCTTGCACAAATGTGTAAGTAAACTAGAATTTAAGGCCAATGCATCCATCTGCAGCTAGATAGCGCATCACTTTTTTTAAAATAGATGTTTCATACAAAGGTGCAGGGTGAAGATTTGACTGGTTTTTCAGTTTGACCACACCCTCACAAGCTCCCCAGGTGGAGAACAAGAGAAGCAGCACTAGTCCCAGTTGAGGTGACATACATCGCAGCCTGACATACTACAGCAAAAACATACTTGAAAGAGCAATATATCCGTGTGTGACTCGGTTACCCTGCAAAGGTGAGGTGAGGCGAGGGGTAAGGTAGACGCTGCCTGTGTGCCTCCTCTGCTAAGACTGTAATTATGGCGTGCCATTATGGAGCGCAGAACAAAGGCAAGCCCTGCAGCCCTGCAGCAGCCGGAGAGCAGGGGATGTACTGCTGCCTCTATTCACACTGTACTTAATAACAATACTCCTCAACGTTCTGCAGACAGTGCGGCGTCAACCCTCCCACGTGTGTCTCCTTGTGTGTGTTTGTCTGTGTGAAAGACGCGAAGGGAAGGGAGGGGAGAGGGTGTGTGTGAGGCATGGAAAGAAAGACTTTCTGTGACGAATCCATCAGTGTGACTATATGATGTACAACTGTGCCAAAAAAAGATTATCTGAAATATCTACCACACTGACACAGAAAGTATAAGTTACCAATCTGAAACAGTAGCCGATTGTCCTCTTAGAATGATTGAAAGTTTTGTCATCCATCAGCCTCTCAATGTAAACTGCTTTCAATTGTTGGCATAAAACCATTAGTTGATACTGATACATGTAGACATGTAAAAACATGAACGTTGCCTAAAATCAGGAAACACAATTTGCCTAAAACTTCATTAGAGGCCGACAGCTTATATGAGCTAGTGCAGAACACGGACTGTACAAATAATTGCCACCTCATGACCCATTAATTTCTTAACTTCAAATGTAAAATTCTCCAGTCTGGATATGAGCTACCACTGTTTTGGTTTTCTAGAATCATAAGTCACTGCGTTCAGAGGAGTGGGTGGTGCTGGTGATTTGTAAGTTTCCAAGTTCAGTCAACACCTGTGGTCAGTAACAGGGCTATTGATATTGTTACATTTTTACAGTAATGTGTTTCAATTATTACTATTTTCAACATTACAACCAAGGGGTGACATCTGGGTTATAAAAATGAAGCCTATGTGGAAGAGCAAAAAGTTGCTGTTAATCAAGAATCCACTTGAGGCTGTCTGCAGACTGGTAACAATGTACACACTAAGCCAAAAAACTGACTTTCGCAACATTAAAAAGCATATTTACAAGGGTGTGTGTGTGAGTTTTTCTTCTAACGCAGCAGTTTAGAAGATATTAGGGTCACAAGTTTTTCCAGTCTGAGGCTCAGCTCAGCTTAAATGATTGACAGGTGCCCTGTAGCTGTTAGAATTGAAGCTCAAAGCCCACGCCATATCTATTATGGTCCCCTCCATCACTTCATTCCAATGCATCAGTGACAGATGGATGACGATTTTTTATAAAGTCAGTGGTTACAATGCAGTTACCAAAATAAGAATGTGACATGTTACGTTGTGAGCACACTCTTGTACATGTGGTGTATGTCTGTATGTGAATTGCTGTGCATGCAAGCGTGATGTGTTGAGTATGTGAAAGTGAGAGCATGTGACACGTGTGTGATGTTTATGTTTTGAGAATGAGAGTGAGTAAGAGGTAGCAGTAGATATTAGAAGCCAGGATATGATAACTGAAAAGTCATATTTGTGTGTATAGATAAATAAAGCTGCAACTCTTTAAGTGCAAAGCTTATTGTTGCCCCCTATAAAATGGTTGAGTGTATGGGGGTTAGTTTCAAAGTTTGCGTTAACTTTGTTCAAATAGAAATACTTAAACTTAAATAATTCTCTCCCCTAGCACAATTAACCAATCAGAAGAGAAATCATACTATCGCTGAAAAAGCACCTATTTTACTCATTAATTTATTCATAGATCTACCAAAATAGTTTGACCACTGTTTGAACCTAACAGTCTACCCACAAAAAAAAAGAAGAAGAAAAGAAATAAGATGAAAGAACAGTTGATAGCAGTTTCAGCAGCTGTGTTCTCAGATCTTGCCTTTACCCTCCAGCTGACCCTTAAGTATTTATCATCTCATTTAGACTGGTTGGCCTGAGCAGAAAACACAGCCCTGGGAAAGTGTGGTATGTCTTAATTGTCCCTCACAGCTGACAGGGGGACCAGATGCCGTGACATCATGGAAATGTGGACTGTTTACCATGTGGACATCTTTTCTTGGCACCTGCCATATCTGGCCTCGCAATTAACAACTCTTTCAATTTTATTGTTTTGCGGAAAAACAAGTGAAAAGCAAGCGAATGGTTGTCATCTTCTGGTTTGTAGCAACGCCTACATGTTAAAAAGAAAGTGCTGCTCTTTAGACGTGGTGTGTCTTAGATTGATCTTCAAACCCAGATTGTTTTCTTCAAACATGCTGCTTAATGCCACTGAGTTTTAGTTACAGTAACAACCTTGCAGATGACATGCAACTGTATCATTCATTCAGATCAGTCAGTCAGTCAGACAGTGATACTTTTTTTGCCGTTGCATGTTGAAAGAGCTACATCCTTGGTTGGGTGCCATACATGTTCCCTGCTGCATGCTTTGATTGCAGTATTTTCAACAGCAAAGATTGACAGAGTGATTTTTGTCTGTAATAAAAACGAACAGCACAATGAGCTTTGACCATGCCTCTTGACATCAACTACTGTTTTCTCTTTTATATATATACAGCCAACTTAAATCAGTTGTCAAAAATGAAAAAAAGATGTTACATAAGCTTTGATCCCACCATGTCTCCTATAAATCTTTTCTCACATGCCTTACTAATACGACATACCAGCTACTGTCTGTCCTGGCAGTTGCTTCACTTTTTACATCCTCACAACAGATGGTCATTCAAAACATCAATGTACAATCTTGCTGAGCTGGCACCTACTTAATGTCACTTTTTAAAAAGCAAAACCACCTTATGGATATGCAAAGTTAGACCAAGCACGTGGCAATTAACTTTCAAAGACAACACTTTTTCTATTTTAAATCAGAACAAAACAAACAGGCCAAGCCAGTCAAGTTTTCTGGATTTCAGTTTCACATTTTAACTGGTGTTTGCAAAAAAGGCAATGACTTTTCATTCAGCATGTCCAGGTCAGACAATTGGGTAATGCTTCCAAGCCCCAATTTCAAAAGTGTTATGTAAACGAGGTAATTACAAAAGCCATTATTGTTTGTCATATGACTTTGATCGTTTTGTCAGTAGTATCACAACACAGCATGACCTATAATTACAGGGCAGATTACTTTTTACACTATGGATCAGTTTCCTCATAACTCCTCAGGTTAAACCAAACTGGCTTAAAGGCTTGAAATCTGTTGGTTAAAGAAAGAACAAACTAATACATGAGTCTGTTTGGTTGGAGCATAAATTTAATCCCAGAGCTTGACAAAAGACTTAAAGCGGACATGATTTCCACTGTACATGTGAATTTGATTGCAGTCATGTTTGTACTGGTACACCTTTCTTCTTACATGTAGCGTGTGTACAGATTAAATTTTATAATCCCTGAATACTTGAAGGATCACTTGCAGAAATTGCTGGTGAATCATCATTGTTGAACTCTGCTGAACCACTTCAAAACATTTAAGTGCTTCATGCTAGTAATAATCACCTTTGTGGTTGGGTTGTGTTAAAGTGGTAGAAGGAACAAGGCCAGCGCAAAATCCTTTGGTTTTTCATAAACAGAGGCTCCAATGCTGGTATTCACTGAGAATAATTTCCCAGGTTAACCCACGGTAGCCTTATGACTGATCTGTGAGTGCATACTTTCTATTCTATTTAAACAGAAGCCTTTTATATAGAAAATGGTTACCGTTGGTTATGTTCTGGTGATTCATTTACTTGAAAAGAGTGTGAAACTTCTGTTCCAGATTGAAACTGTTGTATAACTCAGGCCCTCCTGCCACCATGTCAAGAAGCAATACATGGATCTTCGGGAAATGATGACATCATCCCGTACATTTTTACCACCCCAAGTCAAGTTTAGTTTAAGTCAAGTTTTAGTTCAAGTAGAGTTTGTCAGGACTTCTCCGAACAAAGTTAAAGAGGAGGTAGTATGGTGTCTGATATTCTAAACATAACGTAAGAATACTGGATGTTAATACCAAACGATCTGCTCAAAGTGGTCGACTCTGACAATTTGCAGGAGATCCAGTCTGAGGAATGGAGGTTTGTGGAGCAGGGAGCCTTAATGAAGTGTTTTAAGCAGAAGCTGAAATAAGGGTTCTCTAAATCACCAGTGAGATAACGAATGGGACTTTTTCAGCTATAGTTACGACTAGGGACAAAATAAAGCCTGGGCAAAAAAGCCCAGTATCCCCTCTTTAAAAGTATATGAGTGAATATTTGCATACCTTTTTTTTTAACTTGCTCAATCCACTTAACTCTGAAAGTAACGAATCATGTTAAGAGCCAGAAACCAAATGTTACCTGGAAAAACAACATAAGTTGTTTGTGTTTGGAACTTATGGGGGATCATTTCATTTTTGTTCTTTTGGGGGGGTGGGGGGTGGGGTGGGGGGGTGTTGAGATGAATGTTTTGTTTTCCATCCAGTTTAACTTATTCAATGATGCATTTATGTCTGATCTCCTGTGCCTTGTATTAATTTTCCCTATCATATATTCAAACTGTTGTCATATCATCTCCTAGAATTAGAGATAAACAGTCACATATTAACAAGACATGCGTGACGTGAACAAACAAATTGGCAAACAAGTGTTTAATGGGATAGGCCACAAAAGAGGACACCCAGAACCAGGTTAGGACTCTGGGTAATTTGATTTGGGGTCATGAGATTGAACATCTTTTGGGATTGCTTTGAACCTGCGACAACCAGAGTGCTTGTCAGATCTGTCATCGGATCCAGTAGCCACATGCCAGGAGAAACCACAAATTCTCAAACACCCTAATCCATTGAGGCTTGATGTCATGTGGAATATAACCTGGGGCTAAACCCTCAAGAGTCTCAGGTACGATGGCCAAGTTTGGTCTACAGGAATGTGTGCACTTGTTTTTCTTGTGTGTACACTCTTGTATGTCTTCGATCAATTTTCAATTTTCACACCCTGATTATTCATTTCAAGGTGTGTGCACACAGATTGATGTTTCCAGGTGTGTTAGCTTTGATGTTGCACAGTGTATGTCAATGAATGTGTTTCTTTCCTTCACGCAAACTTGCAAGTACACAGGACTCCTGTATGTTTATTAGTGAGTTCCCTAAACAATGATGGGTGCCTGAGGGGTGCGGTGGGCGTGCCAACTTAAAGCACAGGAGCAGATTTAGCTAATTGCTCTAAGCAGAAGATAAAGCGAAGAATGTATTTCTTAGCCAAGTGTTTTTAAATGGTGAAAAGAAAAACACAATAGATGTAGTTCTAAAGTGACACCGTTTATGTTGACAAGCATGTAATCTGGATCTGTAGTTAAGAATGAGAAGAGATGTTTGTACTGATAGCAGATGAAGATGTAATTACATACATTGCTTGTTAGATTTGAACCTGTATAAATTTTATCACAGGGTTAAAAAAGACTCATTTCATGGACAGGATACTGTATTTTAAAAAACATAATTTGATTTGTGGTGATTGATGTTGAGTATGAAGTGATCATCAATAGACGGTATGTAGGGACCAATTTCCGGGGGCCGGACTTTCACCAGATCCAGGTACAGCCCTCTCTACTTTGTTTGCACATCATTGATCCAATATCCAGCTAAAACAGAAGTCTAGAGTATCAGCTCTAGAAAGCTGCATTTTGGCGAAAAATGATGGCCCAGATCCAGTAGAAGTAAAACAGATGACAATAATTGAAACCCATCATCTCTGGATGGAGCAGAGTTGAACCAGATGCTGATTTGGTGGAGTTCAAGCATTAATTGATCTAGTGGAAATTTAAATCCCAAATAACTTGTTTAAAGCACCATAAATATCAGCCTTTTTATGTGATTCATTCAAAGTATTGTTCATATCAGAAATCATCAATCACGGGAGTTCAATTGCAGGTTGCAACACCATTGACTTCAGCACTTATTCTTATTTCTATTTTTTGAATAAAAAAATATGTATATATTTGCCTTCGCTGCACTATCAGACAGAAAATGCCGAAGCACTTGATTTTCAGCCTTTTTTTAACTTCACAGAAGTCAAAGGTAACAAGAGTGCATGACCTCTATTTTCATTTTTAATACCTCTTCTATTTTTCTTTGTGGTGGGTTTTTAGAATACAGTTACTAAAACAAACGTAATAACATGGCTATAGGCGTCATAGTAAATAATCCACAAAGGCAGGCTCTGAAATCGTTACCTGTTTATCTGTTTTGTTTGCTTTCATTTATCTTTAACAATAACACTTTTCCACAAAGGACAGGTATCCTGCATTTTGTGTCAAATCATACTCATTTAGAAACTGAGTATGGCACAGCCTCACCAGGAATACTTTTACCCTCCATCCCTGGATTTAACAAAAATGTATTAAACAGTCACAGACCCATGAACCATAACAGACACCACACAAGCGTGCATTTATCATCAATGCAAAGTGTCTGGATGCCAAAATGGTGGAACAAGCTAACTTTTCAATTCCTCTCTCTGTATTCTCCCTTGCACGGTAAACCTGTTCCACATTTCTGTAAAGTATTTCCCTAACTCACATGCTTACATGCATTAAAAAAATCACATGTGCAAATTTGTGTAACGCAATAGGAAAATGATTGATTCCTTGTGTGGATGGCCTTATCAGAAAACATCACCTTTCTAGAGCTGATACAAGTAAAGGCAAAGACTGAATAGAGGGGTGGAGAAGACATGGGTTCTGTGTGTCAAATCTCCAAGCAGTCTAGAGTAGAGACGGACCAAACAAAGATCCTGTGGGAGTTTTGAGTCAGCCATGGTAACATAACTCTGGGGTTGGTCACAATTATTCTTTTGGCAAGATGAGAGGGCTTGTTTGGTTGAAAGTTTTCAATAAACATACCAAAGCATTTTAAGGACTCCACGTAAAAAAAACTTTCATACGTAAGTGAGGCACGGTTGCTTTTAGTGTGTGGGAACCTCACGTGAGTCAATGGGGAAACACTGTCAAATTTGCACATGAACTTAGTGACTCTTGTGGTATGATTGGGTGTGTGTGTGTATGACTCGTCAGCTTCATTGAACACATCATGCATCAATGACACACCTTTATTTCCATGTTATTTTTTTTCTTTTTGGACTGTGCCATTGAAACGATAAATCAAAACCACTATTATAATTCTAGTATTACTGTTAATGTGTTCCTAACAACTCATTTGTTGTTATCAAAACACATTCGTTGTTACCCTGTCTCCTACACGTGATGCGTGTAATTCGTTTTGCCTGATACATCAAACCCAGGGAAATTAATTTTTATAGGGCTGCTATAAACTGCTCTAATGACGTAAACAAAGGCTAAGGTGCTCTTTTGGAGTAAGATCTGGTGAGTGAACTCATCATCATGTTCAAAAAAGCAGTTTGAGATGATTTGAGCTCGGGGAATGGACAGAGTCAGTATCACAACTCAGGTGGGCTGTAGACGTAGAACCATGCTCGTTTTGTACTAAAGGGCTAAAACTGCCAATACAATATCCCCAATACCATTACACCATCAGCAGCCTGAAACAATGGTTTAAGGCAGGATGCATCCACTTTTCAGTGCTGTTTGCAATAAAATCTGACAATACCAGATGAATGTGGCAGCAGAAATCGTGCCTCATCAGACCAAGTAACATTTTTTCAATCTTCTGTCCAGTCTTGTCAGGCCTGTGTGAAATTCAGCCTCAGTTTCCTGTTCAAAGCCGCTAGGGGTGCTACCCGGTGTGGACGTCTGCTGCTGCAGCCTGGCTGCTTCAAGGTAGGACATGTTGTGTATCCAGAGACAGGGGCGTGCGCAGACTTGCTGAAGGACAGGGGCAAAAAGAAAGAAAAAAGGCATAGATGATGCATTTTTTTTACCACTGAAGGGGGCATAAAGTTCCATGTGTTTTTGAGTGACTTTCACCAGCCATGAGGGCATTTTAGTATTTTTTCCACACAGGAGGGCACTTAAGCATATGTTTTGCTTCCCAAGACGGCACTTTAGCATACATTTTGGCTCCAAGGGGGCACTTTAGTGCACATATTGGAATCTAAACAGCATGTGTTTTTGCCTCCCAAGGGGTCAGTTTATTATGTTTTAACCAGCCAAAGGGGCAATTTAATATGTTTTGCCAACCAGGAGGGCAATTAAGCATGTTCTTGTTCTCAATGGGCCCTTGAGTGCATATCAGCTTCCAAAGGGGCACATAAGTATATTTTTTGGCTCCCAAGAGGACACTTTTGTGCATGTTTTGGCCCCCATGGAGGCACTTTAGCATGTGTGGAGTGGGGTTTACTGCCCCTGTCTGTGCATACCACTGTTCATGGTTGGTCTTCTTAACTTGTTTTTAACAAGTAGTTTTTGGAGTTACTGTTGCCCTTCTGTCATCCCCAACCAGTCTGGCCATTCTCAAGGAATCCATCAGTCTCAAGACATCGTTTGTTGTGACTTGGTGCTAAATAATGAAGACTGACTGACAGACTGATTGAGATCGCTCTATTTCTACACCTGCATATCAGTTCCACTATCTGAGGTTATGAATTTAATGGGGGTTGTCAGTGCCGACACACTAACTGCGATGAGGTTAAGGTCGGAAATTATTGCATTAGTTTTTTTCTGATCATACACCTTTTTTTTTATTTCTTTCAGTGCACTGCGTCTAAAACCCAGGTGCATCTCTGCTTTTGCTGCCGTTGTGACAAAAAAAGGGAGGGGTAATCTCCACAGTGCATTTCACTTACAACTTAGCATTCAAGGAACTTTTTTTTTAAGTTTCTGTGAGGACTATCCATTTTGTATTGATTGCAGTGACACTCCAGTCATACTTGGTTGTGCTTTTACAGGATAAAGACTGTCCATTGCCCTGTTATCAAGACGTGATTCTTGCCAAGGAGTGCATTTGTTTTGGAAGCAAAAAGACAATCTTCTGTTGAGTATTGATAACACAGATCTATACCCACAACTTTTGGCTCAACAGGCAAACGTTACATTTCCAGGATTAGTACGTTGGTTTTAGAGATTAACAATAAATTCTGCAGATGATAGCATCATTTTGATTTATGATCACACAAATAAACTTCTCCTTCATGGCTGCTTTGCCTCATTTGCAGGCTGTTGTTTACATCTGCACTGCTGAATGTATTGGCCGACCACCCAGATATTTCACACAGACACACACACACACACACACACACACACACACACACACACACAGCATTGAAATGCAGAATCTGCACGCCACATCAGTAGTGAACTTCCAGATCTGATCTCAGCTGTACAGTCCAGTTCTGGTCTGCTGACATTGTTGCCAAAGGGGGAGGCACTGTGAGTGTGTTTGGCTTGAGTGTTTTAATGCTCAAAACTGTTCTCGAAGAAGAGAAAACTAAAAAACTTTTGAGTTTTAACCAGGTTGGGCTTGTTAATCCAACTCTGAATCCTTCAAACCCAGAGGTGTAACGTAGCTTGGATGTTTGAGGGGGCCCTAACACAGATACCAGTGCTGGCCCTCTTTATTGCCGTAAATGGAAGTGCAAACTTGTACACAGCCACCAAGCTTTACATCATAATCAGTACAAAATAAATAAATAAATTCTTCTTTATCACACACTGGTGTTTTATGAACCAATTATTTCAGCCTCTGTGTGTCTGTGTGTGTGCGTGTGTGTCTGTGTGTGTGCGTGTGTGTGTGTGTGTCAGTGGTCATTCTTGGCACAGTGTGTAAGTAGTGGAAAGAGCTAGGGGGGAATTTTGACACTTTTCTTCCCATAAAAGAGGCTGTAAGACCTGGACGTTTACCTCCTTTCTGGGGTTAGCCTGAGTTTGTCTGCCTTTAAAGGAAAAAGAAAAAGATGCACACTATCAACTGAAGCTTCCAAAAGTTACTTGGAAAATTCATCAATACCAACTTTAAATACATAAACCTGTCTTTAACAAGGTTTGAATTCTTTAACCTCGTCACGTTTTGATTACACTGCTGCTTTTGCATGCATTTATTCCTTTATGAAAGAGTTTCAGGACAAATCTGGAAACAGCCCCAATCAACTTGGGAAAAGTTTCTCTGGCAGATGTTTGCTGACTTTCAAGGGCTGCCGATGATAAGAGAATTGCAAGTTCACTTGTGTGTTCCTCATTAGAGTGGAACATAACCTTACAGCTGAACAACATGTTTGATGTGCATTTTTTTTTCTTAATTTTTCTCATTTTTGTCGTATTCTATATATGTGAAAGACTTTGAGTTTTAAATTCCTGTGGCATAATCTGTACCCAAAAATATACGGATTCAAATTTAAGACATTACCAGAAAAGTTGCATTGATCACGTCTTACATTCATTGAGAATAGAAGCAGAGATGTGTTGTAGGAAGGGTTTACACATGCAGAGCAGCACAACCTGTGAAAACTCTTAGATTCAAAATATATTACAGGCTTTGTTGTACTTCTGTGAGCATTAATGAATTCACTTGTTCTCTAATAGGTTTTAAGCCCCTGTCAAGGGTAGTAAACTACCAAAGCTTGTGTAAAGGATGCAAAGTCATATTTTATACAAAAATAAATGAAAGTTGTTTGAAAGCAGCCTATTCTTATTTGTACATCAGACGCAATGAGAAGCTTTCCATGGACATACTTCATGAAAACAGCTAACAGCTGGTGAAGACAGTGAAGCTTCGGTGTCTGCAGTCAACTCGACTCCAGCTGAATGTCTGTAGAGCTTCATGTTTTCAGTGAGTGTGAATTAAACCAGCAGAAAGAAAGAATATGTCAGTGAGTTTTCTCTCCGAAGGAAAAACAAGAATGTTCTTCAATCCCGTTTTTCAGTGTTCCTGTGCATCTACTTCATCACGTTCCACAGAGGAAATTTGTAAACCTCAAGTCATCACACTTTTGGAAAAGAACAGTCAGAACAACAAAAATGTGAAAATTAAACTTAAATACTCTGTTCAGTTCATAAATTAACAGAAAACAAATCTGAGGCTCTGTTAAAAGAAAAGTTTTACGTTGAGCCTCCAAAAGGCTTGGATGCTTGTCACATGTTCTCCAAGCTAAACTTTCACTTTCTGTAAAGTGCCCTGACATAACTCTTCCCTAAAATATGGTACTTGCGATAAAGTAATGTTTTGTTAATACATTTTTATATTCGCGCATTTCTAATTGCTTTCTTCTTTCACATTTTCCCACTGCAATTCATTCAAACAAACATTACACCAATATGGGACCATGGACAGCAAAAATTTGGTCTGTGGAAATAGATAAATAGATAAACAAATCTGTTGTTAATATTTTATTTTCATTTATAAAGCTGAAAGTGGGCTTTTCTGTGTAAGAAAATGTGAATTTAGCACCACATCAAGAAAAAATGTCTTTGGAAGAAATAAACAGACTAAGAGTTTTTAAGATTTTGAATTATTTTGAAAATGTTATCTCATAAAAATCTTTCCCATACTTAAAAAAGTGATTCAAAAACTGAAAAAATATGACAGATTGGAGTAAAAAGAAAAAAAAAACATATTTAACCTTTCTTTAACCAGATAGATACCCGGTGCAATCTGGATCTCTTTCACAAGGGTGATCTGGCCAAGAGGTCAACAGCACACGTCATAATAAATACCACAGTACAGTGATGGATTGCAAGAATAAGTTAAAACAAACAATATTTAGGGGAGTGTATTCAGATAAAGTGCTGACTCACAATGAAAAGTTTTGGGGGTTTTTTAACACGGGCACTGGTCCATAGTCTCACATTCGTCATTTAGCATAGAGCAAAAGACTCAAAGAGTAAAAACTGCATAAACAGTGGACTGACATCGACTGTGCAGCATAGTAGTGACCATATCCCTTTAAAATACCATTCAAGTTACTAAGACCTCGTACTGTTTGATACATGTTCCATTATCTTTTTTTCCCCCCAGATACTACTGTAGGTTTATGCCAGGTTGTAAGGTTTCCGTCGAGAGCAGCAAATCTTGGCCCACATCCAAATTGAGACAACAGATTCTTTTACACGTGCAGGTGTTGAGGGGCAGAAGCAGGACCAGAGTGTGCGCTAATAGTCTGCTTTCAGCACAGACAATAATAATAACAACAACAAAGTGCAGCGCTGAGTGGGCCCCTTCAACTGTTTCCAAATGTCATTCCAGGCCTGCATCTAATGAGCCTCAGTGCAGAGTTGAATGGTTGGTAATTGCTGGACAGGGGAAATGGTTTGTCACCATAGCTTCCTTTAGTTTCCCTGCTTCCTCTGTGTGCGCGAGTGTGTGTGTGTGTGTGTGTGTGTGTGTGTTAACATCTGTCCTGTAGTTTGGCCCCATGCACTGTGTTCCTCGATCTCTAGGCCATTTGACCTGATTATCCACAGGGACGGAGGTGGCCATGGGATAAACAATGTAATAAAAACAAATAAAAGAAAAAAGTAAAAGAAAACATCCCATTAATTCAAGAGGAAAAGAAAGGAAATATGAGTGCATTTTGTGAAATGAAAAAGATAAAAAAAAGACTGTGTATTGCCTGTTTCTCGATTTCTCGATATGGGTTCTTTTGCGAATAGTTATTTTTTTTGTCCGTCTTACCCTGTGAACATTTTCCATTGGAGTGTTGTAATGAACTCTTTGCCTGGTGGTGATTTTGTAAAGAGCAATTTTCATGTCATATCTGATCAAATTTGATGTTGTTGAAAGAGCTCCTTACCCGGAGACCCTTCCCCTGTGTCTGGAATGCAGTACATATCGTGCGCTAGCTTCTCCAAAGAAAAAATATGACAAACATGCAAAAAAATGTCCTTATGAAAATATAAATATTTTCTTGAGACTCAAATGATATTGAAGCGAGGTAGAAAAAGTCACAGGCAGACACTTTTGTGCAGTAAAGCTAAGTACTCTGTAAAGGGTCTAACATTTTGCGTATCTGCGCCTGTAATATCCCTCCACACCACAGGGGGGCAGTGTGGTCTATTGGATGGTTAAATCAGCTGTCTCTGGCCATGCGGATTCTGTTTACTTTTTTTTTACCGTGATTTTGGGAATACTTGACATTGAAGTGGATTCATGGAAGGATAAAGTGGAGATGCTGAAGAAGATGTGTGGTAATAATGAAGTTTTTGTAAGTACAGAAAACTACAGAAGCCCTTAAAGACCATGATTTTCTTCAGTTGATTTGTTCCGTTTTCTCATGATGAGTTGATTTCAGTACTCACATTCACGGGATACTTTCTTGTGACCTGTCCTTCAATTCAACTGAGATCACCCACATCTGTGCTTCAGATAAAAGCTGCCACACCAACTGCTTTAAATTTTATTGCGCGTGTACTCTTAACGTCATGGGGCCGTGCTTGTGATGCATTCAGTGGCACCATGGAAATCCAGGTTCCCTTGTCAAATGGCTAATTTTATTTCATGTAATTTATTAATTTGTTCTTATTTCACAGTATGCATAAATAAATTATAAAAACTCCATCATATAAAAATGATTAGGAAAAAATAGAAATAAAAATACATTCCACGCAAAAAAAAAGAAGTATAATACAATTAAACATAGATGGCCTCATACACAAATTAAATTATCAGCTCGTACCATACGATCTAAACATGATTCTCATTCCTTTCACATTCCTTTTTATACAATTTCATTTTTTGGTTTTTATATTTACTCTTAAATTGATGAATATTTGAAGACTTTTTAAAATTGTCTTCTAGAGAGTTCCATTTTATTTTATACCAGTGACAGCAACACACGTTTGTTTAAGTGTGGTTCTTGCATAAGGATATTTGAAATCATATCGTCTTCTACTTGCCACAAATCCATGATGGAAATCAAATCTTTTCCGTGTTGACAATGCCTTATAATTTCTGAGTATGTAAAATGCATCAGAAACTTAATGTTAAATTAAATTTCCGACAATTTGACCATAGCATTATTGATTTTGATCACTCCAGAATCAAGCTTCTGGTACTCAATCTCTAAAATGGCAAATAAAAGATAGCAGCTTTGTTGTTGTTGTTTTTTTTTCAGGATAATGGAGAAAATGAGTTGTTGTCTTGAAGAAAAAACAAAAACAAAACAGAGAAATCATGGTCTATTAGGGCTTACAAAAGAAACACATCTCTGTGGTCTTCATTGTATTGAGTAGTCATACATCAGAATATGCAAGAGCTGTATGCTTCTTAATTGAGTCACGTTACAGGCTACAGCTTTGACATAATGGATGTATAAACCAGATTCAAGCTGGTAAAATCCTGTTGTGATGTATGTCTTCAAATTAAGCTAAAGTATGAACCCTTGTACTTCTCAGGCTATACAGGATAATTTCCTATTCAGGCCCACTTCAAATTAAAGCCTGATGAGACCGTGTCATGCGAACACAAATAAAGGCTTAGGTTCATATGTCATGATTCACAGCTTTTTGTAAAAGAAAGTCTAAAACAAGATGTCAGTATATTTCTACTATATACACAGAAACTCTTCTGAGCCTCTCTCCAAAGTACCCCAGAACACAAAACTATCCCTTAAACCTAATGGATTATATTGACATAAATTATTTTAAAAAGGTGGCAAATTATTTTCTTCAACTCATAACAACACAATTGGTTCAGAAATCAGCATTTCTGTTGCCCTTTAAAGACACAACCTTCTATAAAGTACACTCAATTTTCACATTCTTGTTAGCCTAAAGAAAAATTTGCAATCTGTGATTGCCATGAACTGTCCAAAATACTGCTTTACACCAAAGCTTGATATATTGAATGTTTGAATGGTGTCAGTGTCTTTGATTTTGTTTTGCACAGTACAACATAAATTTGTCTCCACATCTGGTTCAGTGTGACTGCAGAGGTCAGGGGTCTGCTGAGTGTCTTCAGACGCTGTTTGAGAGCACACGTCTTGAGCAGAGTTGCAGGTGAACGCCACAGGCCATAAATCACTGGCCTGGGTTATTAGCTCCTCTGAATTTGTGTGTGTGTGTGTGTGTGTGTGTGTGTGTGTGTGTGTGTGTGTGTGTGTGTGCGTGCATGTGTGTGGGGGCAAATGTGGCTTCAAAAAATTGTTTCCTTTTTCTTTTCTTGAAGGCGAACAGGTGACGATCTTGTTCTCTAAGAAAGTTCAGAAAGTTTTAGTGAAACCGCCTCTGTCACTGATGATTCGGTTTAAACATGAAGTCCAAAGGCTTAGAGTATTTTTTCCATTGAGACATATTCATCAAATATTTCTGTAATTACTTTCTTGATCAGAATCTTGCTGTCATCATTTTGATTTGGGTTTGGTAAACTTAGACAAAAGACCTGAGACAACAGTGAACATTTTTAAGCATGGACTACATTACATCATCGACAGAATATCAGCTATTTCAGTTTTGCATCTCTCCCATATCTTTCTCTTTCTGAATCAGTTTTGTGCTGAAAGGACAAAACACAACACTTATGTTGTCATTCAGGTTCAAGGGCATAGAGCTGGCTATATTTATCACCAAGTCAAAGATGTAAGAAGGCTGACCTTTCCCCTTTAGCCCAGGGTCAGATGTCTTAGGTCAAATGTCACTGGGCTGAAATGACAGTTTATTTTTAGTGCAAACAAGGCTGCTATTTACGGCTACATAAAGAGACTGGTCAGATAATTATACCACTGGTTGGTCGACTGCCAGTTATCCGCCCACTCTACCGGTCAATTGCAGCCATATGTGGACATACTAGGGGGTCTGCTCCTCTGCCACCATGTGTATGAGTGTGTGTTTGCGTTAATTTTGTCAGTGCAAATCTTGACATCTTTGTTTTCCAAAGTTCAAGGAAGCACACCACTTCATATCTTATTGTGGATGAATGTTTTAAGAGTAAATCTAACATTTCTGTTATGTAACCTTGTAGTCAATTTCATGTGTGTCCTTGTGTGTGAGTGTGTGTGTGTGTGTGTGTTTCTCTGCATAAATGGTAGTGTCTTTCAGATGCTCTGTTGTTAGACTGGCTTCTGGAAACCCTGTCTCCAATTTGGCTCCAAAAATCAAAACATGCTGTCCACCCTTATGCAGCCATTTCTTCCAGTGTGGAGGGAACAGAACTGAGTCTCTCTAAAAAATGTTGTTTATGCCGCACCCCCTTAAACCACCCAGACACAGTGATGCAGATGAGTTTACTTCATGTTACAGCATGGTAAAGTGGATGAAAACACATGTCACTGACTGACACCGAAGGGCATTAAGGCCACATAAAAGAGGAGTAATTCACTGATGCCCAACAATCAAACAAACAGTGTGATAAATCAAAAGAGAAGGACACTTGTAGGTTCAATGCACCTCTACAACCACAAGTCAAATCCGATAATTTGAAACTATTACTTTTTCTGTTTGTTGTGTTTGCAGAGATAAACCTAACTGTCGTTAAATTCCAGGTTTTAAAGCTATGGTAATACCTTCATATTACAATGGGTCAAATGAACGTCATTTTAAAGCATCCCAAGGCTAAATCTTAAAGGAGGAAACACTTTTACATAGAGGGTGCATCAGAAGAGACAGAATCCGGCAAACTTTGGGTTTTTTTTTTCATTTGGAGACCTATTGAATTGTCAGCAAATTTCTAGAAGGATTTACTCGTGGTGCCCCATGTTTACTACACCTGCTCCAAGTCAGAGGTAATCAGGCACACACACCAAGATAAGTTGCGTAGAACTGCAGTTTCGTGTGGACGACACCTAAACCTATAAAAATATAACCGTTTCACAGATATCCGTCTATGTGTGAACATGGCTTTAGATGACCAGTTGGTGTCAGTTTGGGTGTTGTGGGCAGGTTCTCAGTGTTGCTGGAAGGGAAATCAGCACTGTTACAAAGCATTTTAGTTACTAAAAAGCCAGTTAACCAGAGTTACTTCAACCTAAGCTGCCTACGTACTATGCTTTAAACAAGGTGTTAAACCTTTTAATCTTTTTCCTCATATTATTAAGATGGAAAACTTTCCATCTCCGTAAAATAAATGTTTCATACCATAAATACTATAATTTTATCAGGTCCTCACAAGCCCTGGTGTGTCGTCTTGTCACAGTCAATAATGTCCCACAGAAAAGACAGAATGGAGTAGAAAAGGATAAACTGTTGTATGTTGTGTTCTGAGGTTGTGAAGGTTTGTTTTTGACTCTGTTGACTTCAGCCTCTTTTTGACCACTGATCCCTATCAACCAAACAGACGGCTGGCGCTCAGTAGCTCAGCTTCCTGCAGCAATTACCTTCTCCCCAGAGACACTGGAAGAAACTGAGAGCATAGACAGCCTCTGTGTGTGTGTATGAAGGAGCAAGTAAGAGCTAGTGTGGGTGAGTTGGAAGTGCAAACTTACAGTATATAAATAAGCACATTTGTATGTGTGTGTGTGGGGGGGGGGGTGTTACACATCAAACAAGTTTCTGCTCTGAATCAGGAACTCAGAACGGCAATGTCAGAAAATTGAGGTTACCTTTACAACAAAAAAATACCCATAATCCTTGTGTGTGCCCCCAAGTATTTGGTTTCCATTTTGTTTCCCTCAAACCCCCTGCTCTTTGAAAACTGAATGCTGAGGCAGTCAGAGGTTAAATCAGGTAGACAGCAACCAGTTCCAAAGGTTTCTGAGTTGTCATAAGAACACTTAAATGCTGACTTTGCTTTTCAGTCAGCCTGGCAATAGTTAAAGAAGTAGCTTGAGAAAAGCTATAGTGCACCTGTGTGTTATGCAAGTCAGCCATGCTTAAGAATGCCTTATGATGTAAAACTTGTTACGTTGAAACTGTAAAACATTTTTAAAAAATGCTCATTAGTCTTAAAATGGGTTTTGTAATTTTTGCAGTTTGGTTAGGTGCCAAGTCGAGCTGAAAGGATAAATAAGCTTCCACACTTGTCTATATCATCTCATAGACATCTGTGTTGACTTTGTATTTGATGAAACACAATAGACTGACGTGTCAACCCGAATCATCACAGAGTGCAGAAATGTCAAAGTGGACTTCCAAATGAATACATATGTTCACAAATCTATAGGGAGAATATCACTCAATTACAAATGAATATAATAATACTAATACTAATACTACTACTAAATGATGGGGATTCATTCTAATTGACAGGTTTCACGTCTGAAAAACGCATCCCCCCATTGGCATGCTTAGAGTCGCACTTTCTAATGGATTTGCCTGCTTCCTTGTGGACAACCTTTTTTTTCTGTAAACAATCAGGTGTGAAGGAGAGTATTTTCAAAAACAAATGAGGGAGAATCTTTGTTTTGGAAAAAATACCTGTCTACGTGTGCACGAATCCTTAAAATGTTAAATCCTGTTGGTTCTGTCATCAGGGGAGTTACACAATTAGAAATAGTTTGAAATGGGCCAATGTTTGTGTCCTCATCCAGCTCTCTGTCAGCTTAAGGCTTTGTACATATCTTACAATTTATATCACAGAAATGTCACACCTGTCAAACTTGTCAATAGAACCACTTTTTTGTATTAAGTTACTTTGTGGTGATCTGTAGCTTAGGGATGCACTCACCAGCTCTGCTGTGGCTGCTTGCGTTGCAGGAAAGAATCTTGCTCCATTTTCCCACAAGGTACAGTTTGGGCCCAGCAGTTCCTCAGGCTCTTCTTCCATCAGTGTCGTTGTTTCCCAACGCTCAAGATCAGCCTCAGAATAAAACTTATGTTGTTGCTAGTGTCAACAGGCAGAGACAAAATGTGCCAGACTCCTTCCTAAAGATTGATTTGACATGATGTGTGTGATCAGGTTCTCCCTGGCACTGCCTGTGCTGTTGAGAAATGAATCACCACTATTATGGGACTTTGAAATACTGGAATCCAGTGTATGACATAGCTTTTAACAGTGTATGTGAGTATTTATGAGATAAGATAAGATACTCATTTATTCATTATTGTGTAGCAGCATCATAGAAGCGGCATCAAGTATGCAACATGTACCTCTGCTGTCCAGGCGGGCCAACATTGTGGCTACATGTAAAAAGTAAACCTGGGTGTCAACCTTATTTGAAATCTTTAATGGTAACCATGACTGATGTTTACGAGCTCAGGTTGGGAAGGTTGTGTTATAGTTAGGAGCAGTACAATAATTGTATTGACACCGCTTGTTTTAAAATAAACTAATACGAGGAGCCCTGGATCAGGACACGCTCCTCATCATTTGGTGGCCAATCATCCTTGAGATCTGGCTTTAATTTGTCTCTGTGGCTAGTCGTAAGCATTAATATATATTTATTCAAACTGAAACTTATCTCCTGCATGTTTTAAAATTTAGCAACTCAATTTTATTGCTGCAGGTGATTTGTCAAAGTAATGAGTCATTTAAAGGGGACATTTTTTCATCTGGGATTTGAAACCTTAAGGTGCAATATTTACAAGTTTCAGCCTAAAAAATCAGTGATCAGACACACCAACATTTGCAGGGATTCCTGTTAATTCATGGGTGCACATGCAAATTTGTGTGTTAAGGGGTGGGTGCAATCCTTTTTTTTCTTCCAAAACGTGTCAGAGAGAAGTAGAATTTAGAGAAAATTTAAGATTGAAGGAACTGGACATTTCTTTATGGATCTTAACATTCTACTTTTGCCAACAATGAGCTGTATTAAACCTGAGATGTTTCATCATGAATAAATTCTAAAATTCCAAACCTGCACTGATGAATAAAATAGTATTTCCCTGTCTTAAAGTCTGACTTTGTGCAGATATGGGGTTTTTAGGTCTGACAATGGCGAGAAGCATCTGGTAACACTTCTGCATAATTGCTGCTGAGAAACCCTGAAGATCTGAGAGGAGAAGAAAATTCCAACATGTTTTCCCTCCGTCCCTCTCCTGCCCCGTTTGACTCATGTTGGAATTTCACCAGAATCTGGGCAAAAACAAAAGACACGGGTGTTTGGAGTGTAGAAAAAAAAAACTTGGAAGAATTACAAGGAGAGAATGTTTTTATTGACTTTTTATTGTGTGTGTCTGAAAGGCCTTTTCTAATGGCAACGATCAGACCTTATCGAGTCGTGAGGAGGATTAAATGAAGGTGTTTTGGTTTTCCTTCTTTATTTGAAGCACTGAAATGATGGATGGACCCATCACGAAGCAAAAAGATATTTCAAGCCAGGAAATACAAAGTCCTAAAACATGCATTTAAGTTAACAAAATAGGCAGTGATATATTTTACCTTATTTTGAAACCACACTAAAAATCAGGAAGATCTATAGGCGATAGAGCTTTGAGGATATTCAGTTTAACAGCATAGCCTCCTGTGGGACAGCTGGGTGAAACCAAGTGAACTGGTCAAGCTGCACTCAAACATAAATACATTTTTTGTTCTTGGACTAAGGATCAAAACCAAGTACCTATTTAAGGACCTGGCTCTTCATGTTAAGAAACAAGATCTTAGCGAGACCCGCTGATATAACGGGGTTATCATATAAGAGCCTCCAAACTGGTTTATGATATGCTGAGGGTGGGCCTCAAACACCAAAGTCTACCCAAAGCTCTGCCTCCAACAGGCTTCCAGAGGGTTGGCCAATCAGAGGGAAATCAATTCCTCTAACTGTGCCTATGCAGAAATTGTTGGTCACATTAATCAAGGAATGTGCTGCAAGTTTGTATCTGTTCCGTAACAGAAGAAGTTATGGTTAGTGGTATGCAATACTGGAAAGTTTGGTATTGATCCAATACCAAGGAAATATAGGCCCAGAATCGCCAATATCAATACTGATATTGATACTTTTTTACATAGAAGAGTGTTTCCAAATGAATCAAGAACCACACACAACCACTGAAACTTATGTTTCTGTTCAAGATAATTATCATATTCCAGCATTAAATGTATAGTTCTGATCAAACAGCTCACAAGTACTGGTAGATTAACTATTGCAAAAACATAATAAAATTTGAGAAAACAGTGATATACCTATAATTTAAGTATTGCTCTCATCATGCACGCATTGATAAATACTGATACTAACGTTGATATTGATATATCAGTTTTGGAAAAACTGTTAATAGACTTTGATGTGATCATTTATGCAGGATGTAGCATCAGTGGCCATGTTTGATTTGATTTCCCTAGATATTGTGCAAATTACAAAAGCAGGAAGTCAACACAGAATCTGTTTGATGATGAATTTCATACATAGTTTCTCAAAACAGACCCTGGTTCCTGAGAAAGCTCCAAGTGGACACTCGAGGAACTGCAGTTTTTGTCACTGTCCTTTTGGCTTTTCATTTCAAGACAGAAGTTTGCTGCTTGTAAAGGACCTGATTTTGAGCTCCCAAAAAAGAAACTGTAGATCTCTTCTACATTGTGATCCCTAGACTGGAATACAGATTGAAATAAAGGCCACATTTATCAAGTATATTTTTTCATATATTTGAAAATAGAGCAACACAGATTTGAGTGTTTGAGTGTTTACGCACTGGAATGTAAAATATACCGTGAGTGGATGTGACAGTCTGTTTAGTTCTTCATCTGCTGTGTTGTGACATTTTAATCAGAAGATCACATGGTTGGACATGCAGACTAGACCTGGTTTAACACACACACAAACATTGACCACACACACACTCACACACTCACGCGCACAGACACACAGACACACACACACACACACACACACACACACACACACACACACACACACACACACACACACACACACACACACACACAGCTCACTATCACCAAAATAAATACTTTTTACCCACACCTAACCACATTTCACTAACAAAGCCAGCCACACCAATGAGCCCACCCTGACTCTGCATCCAAATCGAACATCCCGACTCGCTCTAATTTAGTGTTTCAAGTCTCTGTGTGGCACCAGGGTGGCAGGGTGGCACCGCCGGGGATTTGTGGGTGTCTACACTGCCAGAGGGCATGTGCCCACAAGCTGTCTGCCAGGCTTCAAAGCAGCCTTTAATTTTGTTTGGTGAAAAATGCTGCATTTTACACACCATCACTTCTATTGAGCGCTTGTGCAATAAGTGTTGTGAAGTAGTTTTTAACCCTTTACCTTCTTGGTAATGTGACAGTGCCAGCATCAGTGGGAGGTAGGGTGGGTGAAAGCAGGGTGGTTGATTGCTACCTCTTAGTTTGGAGGTATTTAGAACAAAGAAAGTGCTCAGAGATGTACTTTGATGTAAGTGGAGGTAGACAGTGCTCTTTGGAGCGTAGGTGAGCAAAAGATCAAGCAAATCTAAGTCAATTATCTTAAAGACACCATGAAAACTTTTAAATGGTGATTAAACAGAAAGAAGAATGCTGATACATATTTACTGCTTAGCTGTTCAAGCAAAGTGTCTTTTTTATTTATTTTCCAGGGAAGTGAGAACGTAATGTGTACAGGAGAACCTCTCATGACAAGTAGGTCAAAGTACATCATACTTTTATTGTCCACATGTTCTCTGAATAAATGCAGACTGAATGTTCTTCACTGTTTCTTTAGGTTTTTGGAAACTCAAATAACAAATACTCCTAGTTTTAATTGCCCCAAAAGAAACAAAATGTGTTATTCATTAAGAGCAAAGATTTGCAAGGGACAATCTGACCCAAATCTAAATCAAATTATCCTGTGGTAAGGGGTCTGGCAATTCTGCCTGTTGACACTATGGCAGTACAGTAAGATTTTATATGAACCTTGAACTTATTGTAAACAAACTGTGATCCATTTATTCTAATGTATTTTGCAGGTTAATTGTAACTTAAATCTAACTGCATGGGGCTGTCTTTAATTTATTTTTGGGTGCAATTTTTTTTCCTCCTGTACATGACCTTAAAGAATTCAACAGCAAAATGTTGCAATTTTCCTGGATTGCTGAGTGTGGAAAACACTTGTCAGCAGTTTCCCTCTTAAGCAGCCCACTGCTTGTCCAAAGAATAAGTCTAAAAGTGGTGCATCGTTCAGAGCAAGGTTGAAATATTAACAAAAGAGGCTCAAATTGCTGCCCTTTTCTACTCATTAGTCCAACCCTAACTTTCCTAAATTTTATGTGAACAAAAGTTGCTTAGGAATTGTGAAATTATGTTCATTTGGCCCATTAATCCTGGACAAATCAAACAAAAAGACCAATTCCCCGTATATGTCATATACCAGCAGTGATCTGCTCTCCGACCACTGCTATGCTGACAACACTCAACACTCAGCTTTTCCTGTCTATCCAGCATGTTCTACCACATATTACTGTCTTGCTTGTATCAAATCAACTTATTCCCACAAACTGCCAGAAATCTGGGTGTCATGATTGATGACCATCTCACCTTTGAGGTTCATGTGGCCTTGCTCGGTCTTGTCATTATGCCCTCTATAACATCAGGAGAATCAGACCCCACCTGACACAACAGGCCTCACAGCTTCTGCTACACTGACGAGTGCAACTCTCTTCTATCAGACCTTCTTGCTTGTACGATGATCCAGAACAATATGGCTTCACTGACTTCCAGTGGCAGTGCAAATCAAATTTAAAGCTCTTCTTCCAGCTTATAAAACAGTGATAAAAATGGCTCTGGCTTACCTGAAATCCCTCATCCAGGTCGACACTCCCTCTCACTTGCTGCACTCTGCCTGTGAAAGACGCCTGGTGCTCCCAGCCCAGGGTGACTCGAAATCTTTAGCCAAACTCTTCTCCTTTGTTGCCCCCAAATGGTGGAATGAATTCCCCAGCTCCATGCAAACCGCAGAGTCCCTTTCTACGTTTAAAAGATGTCTGAGGACTCATGTATTCAGGGAACATTTGGGCACTTAATCTCGCTCTTAACTTCTTTGTCCCCGGAATAAAATGAACCAGAAGTTCTCAGACATAGTGCTTGAGCACAGAGTAGTGACAGTTGTGGAATGTTTAACAATGTTGTGGAATTCAATGTATGGCGGTTAATTTCCTGCTATATGTATTCTTAACAAAACACAACAAAAAAGGCACCTAGTGTGTCTTGTTAACAGTACTTCTTTTTGCTGGCACCTGTGGCTATTCAACTTGTAGCACTTCATCACATTTATGAAGGTTTCATCCTCCAGTCTTAATTCTTGCTTGTGTTGTACGTCGCTTTGGACAAAAGGATCTACTCAATGTAGAGTATACCAATAAATGTGGTGTTTACTGCCAAATAAAGATGAAACTGTTACATGGTAGACATATGACTCTAACACCCCTTGTTGATGGATTTGTACATATACAAGCTGCTGCCTGTGTAATCAGAGATGCTCTGTAACTATAATTTAATCTGCCCTCTCGCCCTCAGAATGAAGGACCACATACAGTGTGTTTAAATGACCACCCACACAGACTGTCAGGCAGACACACAGTAGGATGGACAGGTAGGTGACAAAGTTTGAAGAAATGAACTTTTGTATCTAAATTTTATATATTAGGACAGAGGTTGCCACTTGGAACCTATCAACTTTGGTAAACTTTGATCTGGGGGGATAACTAAACATGAAGAGCTTACAGGACTGAAACTGCTTAGAAACTCCAGCACCAGACCGGCTTCAATCTGGTTGAATGCTTTGTTACAGGAAGCTCATTTATAAATTTGACAACCAACCTGTCTCTAAGTTACAAATTGCTTATATTTCTTTCCTTGTAAATAAAAATAGATGAAGCATTGTTTTCCAGTGCTGCTAACGCCTGTCTATGACAAACCTATTACTCTTCAGGTTTGAGTCACAAGCTTGTTATCTCATTATCATTAAGCTGTTTTTGATGATTCCTTCTGTGCCACCCAAGGACAGCTAATGTGATTCATCACGTGTAATGCAACTAGTGAAACTGCTTGTCTGTGAGAGTATATCTGGAGTTACATAATATGAAGTTTCAAAATATTATTAGTTATACTTGTCATTTATCCAGGGGTAAACAGTCAGTTGGTTTCTGATACAAATTCCCCGAACACATGACAGGTGTGCAATTTAAAGGGTTAGTTTCACACTATAAAAATTTTAATTCTTTACTTAAATTCTGTCAAATATTCAGTGTTCACTCCTTCACAACATCGAAGCAGGGAAGTACTTTTTATGTAAAGTACTGGATTCTTTGATAAGCTCGATTTTGCAAATCAGGCCTGATCTCTCAGCCTGGATGTTTTTAAGATCATATCTGCCGCAGATCAGTGTAACGCAGTCATGTTGGCCATAAAAGGTTCGATCGAAGTGAAAAACTTAATTTGAAGTAGGTTTGACCACATCTGTTCCTGTCAAGAAGTGTGCAGTGTGAACAAGCTTCAGAGCATTACACCGCCTTCATTTTTGTTGTGTCTACTGTTGTAAAGTTGTTGTAAATTCACAGAGAAAATAAATCATCAAAGCTTTGGAAGAGTAGAGCAGAATTCCAGTGACAAACATTACTTTGCTCTACAATCGATACAGTCACTTCAATTGTGTGACACTTGTTGTTGAAACAATGTTTGAACTTAGAAGGTTCTCACACAGGTTTCACAGTTCCTGGTGTGTACTGCCCTCTGCTGTTTCAAAGGCTCATTTTCCTGGGTGTGATTTTTGTGGTTGTTACTGTTCATTTTATGACCTAGTCAAAAAAAAGGCAAAATATTTGCATATCCATAACAGCACAAGAACATTACATTTGAATCAATCTTTTTCAGTCATTACATGTTGGTTGTAACAATCTACAGATCCAGCAGTGCTGTAGTTAAATGAAATTATCAGCATTAAAAATGTCTTCTTTCAAGATACTGATGAAATATATATATTTTTTTATATATTTTTTTTTTCAGTTGGCAACTCTTCACTCCCCTGATTCTAAACTGAAGAAAAAAACTGCTTCAAAATAACAAATAAATTAACTGATAAGGAAAAAATAAATGAATCATGATAAATTTTGATATTAAATGATGATTTAAAGCCAAAGATCTCCTTAGTTTGATGCTTTTGTTCTGTTAAATAATGTTGAGGCCCAGCTGTGCAAGGCAGTCAGAATTAAACACGAGGAAACTCTTGGTCCTTCCTTCCCCAAAGGGGAAAATTGAGGGAGGAATGTTTTTCCTGTCGCACTAAACCTTTGATCTCACACCCCCTAATCACTTCCTAAGATAATACAGTACGTGCACCTCTGCACTGCCTTCACTGTGTGTGTGTGTGTGTGTGTGTGTGTGTGTGTGTGTGTGTGTTTGTGTGTGTGTGTTTTTCTGTGTGTGTGTGTTTGCCTGAGGGCAGCACGGGCAGATTTAGTCCTCAGTGACCGGCCTGATGGCTGACAGAGATAGTGGAGAGGCAGAGACAGAGAGATGATGTCATCAAAAAGTGGGAGCGATGAGAGACTATAAATAAGTTTGCCGTCAAGCTGAATTGAATAATGTCTAAAACTGACCACAAGAGTCAGCACAATTTTATCATAATACATATAAACAGATGAAGTGCTGTTTTAATCATTCAGCTATGTTGGTATTCCTGGCTCTGTATTATTGATTTTTTTTTTGTTTTGTTTTGTTTTTTTGTGGTCAGTGCAGGTGTAACAGGGACTTGCAAAGGCTAAATTGAAAATAAAATTGAGGATTAAAGGGTAAGTTTGTGGCAAGTTTAATGAAATAAAATTGAACAAAAGAATTGAAATACAGTGAAGAATGAAGGAAAAGCTGTTCGCACACAATGCTGAAAACAATGTATTGTTGTGATGAGTGCTGAGTGTGGCATCGTATGAGGTGTGCTTCAGCAGGTAGGGACTCAGAATGGGGATCTGTCTCAGCATTATTGTGCTGGAGCTGATCTTTTTAGAAGAATAAAACATGAGGTTGAGTAGAAAAAGGTAAAGAAAAGGATTAAACAACTTAGGTGAATGACATAAAATCATAAACAAAGAATGGAAAGCTTATTCTACCAATTTCACATTTAATTACTGCATGTTGGGTTTGCATTTTTTAGTTAGCAGTAAAGTATGAATTCGTAACTGTCCAAGCAGGGTTAAATTGATGGTATCCATTTTCCATAACTTTGATGCACTTGCGGGACAACTTTTTCAGTCTATACTACGAAGCAGGCTCTGTGGAGCTCAGTTCTGTTCAGTACTGCACATGCCCAACTTAACAAAGACAGAACTAGAGGTGGCTCGCTCAGAACCTGCTTTCCTGCTGCTGAATATGCTTAACAGGAATATGGCCGCTGACATTTTAATTCCAAAATATCAAATATATCAGACATTTTATTTGAGTTCCACGGGAACTCAAATCTGCAGAAAGATTGATTCATTAAGAAATTCTCTCATTTCCATCTGAAGATGAGATACAGATTACCTTGTGAATTTTGACATTTCAAACTTTGACATGCGTACTTGATGTTTGACTACAACAGGAAACTACAGCCATCCTTTTTCGTACTTCCTGCTTTCATAAAACACATGTTTATCCGACTATTGTAACTTGTTCCCCTGAAATAGACAACTTACTGTACACAACCCCACTGATTTCAAGGCTGCTTCTAAAAGAATCTGACTCCGTCACATTTCTGGCTTACAAATTATTTTATTAATTCAACATCAGGAAAAAAGTAAAATCAGGCTACAACCTCAGGCATGATTTATCTTCACTAGAAAAATTCAAAGAATATATTATTGAACTGAGAACTTGTGTTTCCTTCTTTCTTTTTAGGTTGAATGGTCCACTTTAGGTTCAGGTTCCCTCAGGTTGGTTAGAACAAATTCTTTTTGAACATCCAACACATTATCATTTAAAACACATTCTGAAACATAAAACAAAGGGGGAAACGTGTGCTGTTTCATTGTCATTAGAATATTATTGATCAGGGGTATTAAATAAGTATCTTATCAATGCATTCAACAGAATGTGCATTAGCTTTCTCCTTTTATACAGTATGCATGAAAGTGCTCATCAGTGAAAAGTGTGTGAACAGCACATCCTAAAATGACAGCACACTGTTCATGATTTATGATATTGCAGGATTTCATGAATACAAGTAGTTTGTTTGATAGTCAAGTACACTCAAGTGTACAATAGGTTTATTTATTAGATATCAGGAAAAATACAAAATCAGGTCACAACCTCAGGCATGAATTTGCTTCAATACAGGAGTTCAATGAACATATTATTGCATTGGAGATGATAAAAGTTAACAACTTACTACTTTCTTGTCCATTATTTTTCTGATAGGTTTTATTTGATTGTTTAACATCAAAAAAGAAAGCAAGAAATGAAATCTGTAACAATATTAATTGATCGAGTAACAAGTTCTATAACAAAAAGTCTATGTAGCTTGATTAGACAGCAGACTTTCTGTGTACTCATTCACTGTACTACACCAAAATGTTGAAATACACAGCAACAAAAAGTTAAATATCAGACTCTACCAAACTACTATCTTTAGCATGCTGTTTTAAACAGCTGCATACACTGGCACAACACTTTTTTTTTTTTTTTTTACTTTTTTACTTTTTTTAATCATCATGTCACACAAGGAATAGAAAGACAAGTATGAATTTTTTTTAGAAACTATCTCCATCACAACCTTGTATTAATTCTCTACTTGCTGGCCTTAAGTCATGAAAATAACCCACAAGAAGGTTTCAGACTTTCAAGTAAGAGGATTGCTAGGCTATCAATTTGCAGGGAAATGATTCTTGTTGTTTGTGTTTTCCCCTTATTTTTTCAGGTTGAATGTTCCACTTCAGGTCCAGGTTCTCTTTTCCTGTTTGTTTGGAGAGCTCAGCATTGAACTGAAAATTGACAAAAGTAATCAGAGAGCCTGGTTAAAATCATGTTAAAGTTTCAACTTACATTTTCATACAGATGGACAGATAAACAGTTTTACCTGTTGAAGGAGCTGGTTGTTAATTGCCAGATCTGAAAGATCTGCACCTGTACCAATCTTCATCTTCAAGAAGATTTTCTTTTGCTGGGGTACTGGAGAGTCAAATACACAAGCCAACATATAAATGAGGGGCAAATTATATTTTAGCTCACATCAGAAACAAATTTTCATGGATATTTCATTTTACCTTTTTGGCACCAGAAGGGCCTCTCATTTGAACAAACAAAGTCTTCCCAGCTGTTTAGCATGTTCTTGCCCACACAGTACTGGTTATTATAGTTATTTGGCTGACCACTTATCCAGGCTCTGTAGGAGCTATTTCTGTTGTCAGACCACCTCCATGGATTTCTGTACAGGCCAATCCACACATCTGTAGAGCCTTTTAGAGTAGACAGTTCTTCGTTTTCCTCAGCGTTCTCTATCAAAGCCAGGTCTGTGTAGTGAGTCCTGCAGTAAGTCTGACCTGCTCCCCAAGTCATTTTTCTCTTGGATACAAAGTATGTCTTCTTGCTTTGAGGGTTTGGAGCTACAACAACAACAACAAAAAAAAGGAAATGTATAAGAGGATAGGCGTTTGCATTGCAAGTGAGGGATCTGTGTGGGTGGAGCAGTGGACACATGAAAAGAAAGGTTTACTGCCTGGCCAAAAAAAAAGTCACAGCCTGATATTTACTTAACAAATAGGCACAAGCCTCCTATTGAACAATTACTGCATGGGGGATTAAACGCAGGCAACAAGTTATGTAGCACCAGCGGATGCGATGATTACCTTAACATTGTTTTAACAACAGTGGTGACAGACACATCCCGTAGAAAAGCAGTCAGTCTTTTTCAGACGGGTCAAATCATTGACATGCATCAAGCAGAGAAAACATCGAAGACGATTGCAGAAACTATTAAAATTGGCTCAAGCACTGTCCTAGCAGCATTAAAAACTGGAGGGATGGTGGGGAACCATTGTCTTGGTCGCATCAGGGTCAGAGGAGAGGCAGTTGCATTCATACACCCATGATTCCTAGTGCCGACTGTACGAGTCTGATTTTTTTTCCTCAATGGCACGGGCATATTTTAAGATGACAATGGCAGGAGTCATCAGGCTCAAAATTGTTTGAAAAAAAAAAAGTGGTTCAGGGAGCATGAGACATCTTTTTCTCACATGAATTAGCCTCCACAGAGTCCAGACCTTAACCCCACTCGGAATCTTTGGGATGTGCTGGAGAAGGCTTTGTGCAGTGGTCAGACTCTCCCATCATTAATACAAGATCTTACAGAAAAATTATTGCAATACTGGATGGAAATAAATCTTGTGACAGTGCAGAAGCTCATCACAGCACTGCCACAGTAAATGTATTCTATTACCAAAGCTGAGAGAGGTCTAACAAAATATTCCGTGTGTGACCTTTATTTGGTCGTGATCTTTGGTCAGGAAATATATGAGGGTTGGTTGCAATTAGTCTTTTCTAGTCCGTAAATGTTCACATCATGTCAAAGAGACATGGGCAGAGGAGGAGCATGGAATTAAAGATTATGTTGGAGAGGTACATTGTAAGGGGAAAGGTTCTTTTTTGAAAAAGTTTTGCTAATTCATGAGTTGAAGGTAATGCTTTAAATTACTTTTGGCTTTTATGGAGTCATTCTTTGAATCATCAAAATTCTCTTACCACTGTAACAAGCCACATAAGTTGCCACTTTACATGGACGATCATTCCATGTTCCATTTTCCACAGCCTGAACACATTGTTCTTTTGACCGAAGGTTATCTGGCTGACCAGGCTGCCAGATGTGAAAACCATTTTCATTAGTTTCACCAGTATTTGACCATCTCCAGGAGTTTGTGTCATTGCCCAGAGAAGTCTTCCAAGAGTCTGGGTCATCATGCAGCCCAATCCAAGCTAAGTGGATTTTTGGATTTTGAATTTTGATGCTATCAGCTTCGCTTTCAATGGTGACCAAATCACTGAAGTTCTCTCTGCAGTAACGCTGAGCGTCTTTCCATGTCATTTTCAAGTTGATGAAGTGAAACTGACGGTCGTTGTACACATTGGATGTGCAAACTCCTGGAGAGACGAAAGAAGTGTATTTTCAGCAAAACTTTGAGATAATCTGATGATATTTGTTGTGGGTTTACAAACAAAATCTTGACAGATTGTACAGAGTGGGGAGTGAGAAACAAACTAAAAATCTGATCACTGACAGATTGTGTCATGACCAAATGGTGTTAAAAATAAGAAATATTTGAATTTGGATAATAGAAATGTTTAGACTCACAAGATCATTCACCCACACACACACACACACACACACACACACACATTTTTAGAATAATGTAGCTCTTACTGAAAATGAAGAATAGCAAAAACAGTTTCAAATCCATTTCTGACGTCACTGTAAGAAAAGAAATAAATAGAATCAAAAGTAAATGGAAAAACACCACACATTAATGGTATCTCACAGCACAACTTAAAACTTCATACAGTATTCATGTAGTTGTTGTAGTTTCAACAAAGTTTACTATTCCAGTGAAAGAGAATCATTTTAATACTATACCTGTATTAAAGCCACGGTCCCTATTGATTCTAAAAGATGGAATGAAAAGACTTTCGTCCAAATCCGAAAACTGAAAATCTAAACAAACAAGAGTGGGTGATTAAAGTGATTAAATTCAAAGCAAATTAATGTTTTATTGTAGGCAAGGCAGTAAAGCAGTTGTTATCGTATCCCTATAATAGGCTTCATTATCAATTTGTGAAGGTCATGATTAAAATAAAAACTATAATATGATATACTCACATGTTTTTTTTCAAGAACTAAATCAAGGATTTAATCTCAGAATCGGTCAGTGAGGAAATGTCCACTACCTCTCTCAGTCTGAGGTTCTGTTCTTAAGTCAGGTCTTTGCATAATTCATTTGCCTTGTATTCCCTGATTTCCCTGATATACCCAAATGAAAATCCAGATAAATCTCGCTTCAACCTTAGTTTTTTTTTAAAAAAAATCAATGCACACTCTAAATAAACCAAGAGCAAATAATGCAACAGTTTCAGTACACCTTAGTTTGACCATATTTACTTAGTCTATGAGATTATAATATGCTGTCTTCATGGTAAATACCTAACGTGTAATATGGGGGACATTCCAGAGAGGCTGAGACTACACCTGCATTTCATTCATGGTAACTCTCAGACCACAACTTGGCTGCAGTTAAGTTGAACTATTGGGTGGAGTACAGAGCCCATTCAAGTCTTACAGGTGATAATTCAATTGATAAGAAACCACTAACCAGGCTACATTTTTCGCATGGAAGGATGATTTTCATCAGGAATTGTTCGATATAAGGAAACATCCAATAGGCAAAATTTGGAAAACCCTTAATTTCCATATGAAAATGAAGTACAATCAGGAGACTCAGATTAACTCAGTAAGAGTTAATAATAACACTTCTAAAGTGTTTGTATGGGCTCACACCACAATGAGTAAATTTAACTCTTTTTGGAAAGTTTGTACTTTAACACAAAGTGTTATTATTGACTCTTTTCAGAATCAAAAGTAAATGCCAGGCAACACCAACCAGTGTCACTTTAGCTGAACACTGCACTATAGTGTGAGAAACAAACTTTTTCTGAGTATCTTCTTCAACTATCAAAATTCCTAGAGTTGTTCAAATTTTAAGGTGTACACATTGGTATCATTAATTACCATAAAAAGTTGACAAAATATCACAGATAAACCCATTGTGTTTGGTTAGAACAAATTCATTTTTGACAACCAAAACATTATCATTTAAAACACATTCTGAAACATAAAACAAAGGGGGGAACGTGTGCTGTTTCATTGTCATTAGAATATTATTGATCAGGGGTATTAAATAAGTATCTTATCAATGCATTCAACAGAATGTGCATTAGCTTTCTCCTTTTATACAGTATGCATGAAAGTGCTCATCAGTGAAAAGTGTGTGAACAGCACATCCTAAAATGACAGCACACTGTTCATGATTTATGATATTGCAGGATTTCATGAATACAAGAAGTTTGTTTGATAGTCAAGTACACTCAAGTCAATTAATATGATACTCTGTGCTGTAATTTTTGACCAGTGTTGAAACACCTGAAGATGCATCAAAATGTAAAATCTGACACAATTATATTCAGTATCCAATTCACCTTTAAAATACATTTTTACAGAAGCAACTTTAAATCTTTTAAAAGTAAAATTGATTGATCTTGACATTTGCTTTTATAAAACATGTTCATTGAACAATCAAAGCAGACTACTTACTGCAAAAATCATCCCTTGTTTCATGACTGTTTCTAAAAGAATCTGAATGAGTTACATCTCTGACTTACAATAGGTTTATTTGTTAGATATCAGGAAAAATACAAAATCAGGTCTCAACCTCAGGCATGAATTTGCTTCAGTACAGTAGTTCAATGAACAGATTATTGCATTGGAGATGATAAAAATGAACAACTTACTACATTCTTGTCCATTATTTTTCTGATAGGTTTTATTTGATTGTTTAACATCAAAAAAGAAAGCAAGAAATGAAATCTGTAACAATATTAATTGATCAAGTGACAAGTTCTACAACAAAAAGTCTATGTAGCTTGATTAGACAGCAGACTTTCTGTGTACTCATTCACTGTACTACACCAAAATGTTGAAATACACAGCAACAAAAAGTTAAATATCAGACTCTACCAAACTACTATCTTTAGCATGCTGTTTTAAACAGCTGCATACACTGGCACAACACTAATTATTATTATTAATTTTTTTTTTTTTTTACTTTTTTTAATCATCATGTCACACAAGGAATAGAAAGACAAGTATGAATTTTTTTTAGAAACTATCTCCATCACAACCTTGTATTAATTCTCTACTTGCTGGCCTTAAGTCATGAAAATAACCCACAAGAAGGTTTCAGACCTTCAAGTAAGAGGATTGCTAGGCCATCAATTTGCAGGGAAATGATTCTTGTTGTTTGTGTTTTCCCCTTCTTTTTTCAGGTTGAATGTTCCACTTCAGGTCCAGGTTCTCTTTTCCTGTTTGTTTGGAGAGCTCAGCATTGAACTGAAAATTGACAAAAGTAATCAGAGAGCCTGGTTATAATCATGTTAAAGTTTCAACTTACATTTTCATACAGATGGACAGATAAACAGTTTTACCTGTTGAAGGAGCTGGTTGTTAATTGCCAGATCTGAAAGATCTGCACCTGTACCAATCTTCATCTTCAAGAAGATTTTCTTTTGTTGGGGTACTGGAGAGTCAAATACACAAGCCAACATATAAATGAGGGGCAAATTATATTTTAGCTCACATCAGAAACAAATTTTCATGGATATTTCATTTTACCTTTTTGGCACCAGAAGGGCCTCTCACTTGAACAAACAAAGTCTTCCCAGCTGTTTAGCATGTTCTTGGACACACAGTACTGGTCAGGAAAGTTATTTGGCTGACCACTTATCCAGGCTCTGTAGGAGCTATTCCTGTTGTCAGACCATTTCCATGGATTTCTGTACAGGCCCATCCACACATCTGTAGAGCCTTTTAGAGTAGACAGTTCTTCGTTTTCCTCAGCGTTCTCTATCAAAGCCAGGTCTGTGTAGTGAGTCCTGCAGTAAGTCTGACCTGCTCCCCAAGTCATTTTTCTCTTGGATACAAAGTATGTCTTCTTGCTTTGAGGGTTTGGAGCTACAACAAAAAAAAAAAAAAAAAAAAGGAAATGTATAAGAGGATAGGCGTTTGCATTGCAAGTGAGGGATCTCTGTGGGTGGAGTAGTGGACACAGATAAGAAGAAATGTTCGTTGCCTTGCCAAAAAAAGATTGCCCCTGGATTTAACGAAGCAAAGAGATACAAGCCTCCTATTGGACAATAACTGCATGGGCCATTATCTTTCCACAGGCAACAAGTTTTTTAACACCAGCTGATGTGATGATCAACTTATCATTTCTTTAACAACCATGGTGAAAGACACAACCCGTAGAAAAGCAGTCAGTCTGTTCAAAAAAGGGTCAAATCATTGACATGCATCAAGCAGAGAAAACATCGAAGACGATTACAGAAACTATTAAAATTGGCTCAAGCACTGTCCTAGCAGCATTAAAAACTGCAGGGATGGTGGGGAACCATTGTCTTGGTCGCATCAGGGTCAGAGGAGAGGCAGTTGCATTCATACACCCATGATTCCTAGTGCTATTACCAAAACTGAGAGAGGTCTAACAAAATATTCAGTGTGTGACCTTTATTTGGTCGTGATCTTTGGTCAGGAAATATATGAGGGTTGGTTGCAATTAGTCTTTTCTAGTCCGTAAATGTTCACATCATGTCTAAGAGACATGGGCAGAGGAGGAGCATGGAATTAAAGAATATGTTGGAGAGTTACATTGTAAGGGGAAAGGTTCTTTTTTGAAAAAGTTTTGCTAATTCATGAGTTGAAGGTAATGCTTTAAATTACTTTTGGCTTTTATGGAGTCATTCTTTGAATCATCAAAATTCTCTTACCACTGTAACAAGCCACATTAGTTGCCACTTTACATGGACGATCATTCCATGTTCCATTTTCAACAGCCTGAACACATTGTTCTTTTGACCAATGGTTATCTGGCTGACCTGGCTGCCAGATGTGAAAACCATTTTCATTAGTTTCACCAGTATTTGACCATCTCCAGGAGTTTGTGTCATTGCCCAGAGAAGTCTTCCAAGAGTCTGGGTCATCATGCAGCCCAATCCAAGCTAAGTGGATTTTTGGATTTTGAATTTTGATGCTATCAGCTTCGCTTTCAATGGTGACCAAATCACTGAAGTTCTCTCTGCAGTAACGCTGAGCGTCTTTCCATGTCATTTTCAAGTTGATGAAGTGAAACTGACGGTCGTTGTACACATTGGATGTGCAAACTCCTGGGGAGACGAAAGAAGTGTATTTTCAGCAAAACTTTGAGATAATCTGATGATATTTGTTGTGGGTTTACAAACAAAATCTTGACAGATTGTACAGAGTGGGGAGTGAGAAACAAACTAAAGATCTGATCACTGACAGATTGTGTCATGACCAAATGGTGTTAAAAATAAGAAATATTTGAATTTGGATAGTAGAAATGTTTAGACTCACAAGATCATTCACCCACACACACACACACACACACACACACACACATTTTTAGAATAATGTAGCTCTTACTGAAGATGAAGAACAGCAAAAACAGTTTCAAATCCATTTCTGACGTCACTTTAAGAAAAGAAATAAATAGAATCAAAAGTAAATGGAAATACACCACACATTAATGGTATCTCACAGCACAACTTAAAACTTCATACAGTATTCATGTAGTTGTTGAAGTTTCAACATAGTAAAAAATTCCAGTGAAAGAGAATCATTCAATACTATACCTGTTTTAAAGCCACGGTCCCTATTGATTCTTAAAGATGGAATGAAAATACTTTAGTCCGAATCAGGGAACTGAAAATCTAAACAAACAAGAGTGGGGTATTAAAGTGATTAAATTCAAAGCAAATTAATGTTCTATTGTAGGCAAGTCAGTAAAGTTGTTATTATCTTATGTCTATGATAGGCTTTATTAGCAATATTTGAAGGCCATTATAAAAATAAAGAACTATAATATGATATACTCACATGTTTTTTTTTCAAGAACTAAATCAAGGATTTAATCTCAGAATCGGTCAGTGAGGAAATGTCCACTACCTCTCTCAGTCTGAGGTTCTGTTCTTAAGTCAGGTCTTTACATATTTCATTTGCCTTGTATTCCCTGATTTCCCTGATATACCCAAATGATTTTATATAGTCTATGGAAAATCCAGACAAATTACACCTGAGCCTTGACTTTGCTTTAAAAAAATCAGTGCACACTCTAAATAAACCAAGAGCAAATAATGCAACAGTTTCAGTACACCTTAGTTTGACCATATTTACTCAGTTTATGAGGATATAATATGCTGTCTTCATGGTAAATACCTAACGTGTAATATGGGGGACATTCCAGAGAGGCTGAGACTACACCTGCATTTCATTCATGGTAACTCTCAGACCACAACTTGGCTGCAGTTAAGTTGAACTATTGGGTGGAGTACAGAGCCCATTCAAGTCTTACAGGTGATAATTCAATTGATAAGAAACCACTAACCAGGCTACATTTTTCGTATGGAAGGATGATTTTCATCAGGCATTGTTCGATACTGAGAAACCTCCAGTAGGCAAAATTTGGAAAACCCTTAATTTCCATATGAAAATGATGTAAAATCAGGACGCTCGGATTAACTCAGTAGGAGTTCATGTTAACAATTATTAAGCATCTAAATGGGTTCATACACATTGAACTCTTTTTTTGGTGTAAAGTGTTCTTATTGACTACCTTCAGAATTAAAATTAAATACCTAGTAACACTAACCAGTTTTACTTTGCACTGGGAGAGAGAGAGAGATCCTGCTTTTAACTGGTTTTTAAGGTTCTTAGCACTTTTAAAGCTCTGAGCCTTGGGCAGAGGTTATTACTTTTCACTCTTTGATTTAATCATTTTAATTTTGTATGTTTTTGTCTTTTATTCCAGTTCCAGTTTTTCCTCAGTGGGGGCCACACGACCCTGGGGCTGTGTCTTGGCCCTGGCTGAGTTGTCTGTGTCTCATGGTCATCGGCTTGGTCAGGTGAGGGGTCTGTGGCCGTGCTTATGACAAGCTGTAAAGCAAAAGTTCTATGTAATTTAATTGGACAGCAGGCTTTCTATGAGTGCTCATTCACTCTTCTCCACCAAAACATTGAAACAAACTGCAAAAAAATGTTAAATATCCACCTCTACCAAACTACTACCTTCAACATCATGTTTTAAATAGCTAATTAACAGACCACACATTGTAACGCCCTTTCATTTCTCATTTTATCTCATAAGGCAGTGGTTCCCAACCTTTTTTCCTTTGTGTACCCCCTTAGCCTTTTTGTCACTACATGAGTACCCCCTCACAGATGCCGGTTGATGATTTTTCAAAAGCAGAATACAACACAACTGATTATAATCTAAAAATCATTTTTATCGACTTAATTTGAACTTTTAATTATCTAGCATATTCTTCTTGTTCACTCAAATCAAATATAAAAATGAATTTTTTTGCCTTAAAAATAAATCAGGAATATAAATAAATAAATAAATTCAAAGTGATCAACCTGCCTGAGTTATATGTAATTCTTGTAACATTTACCATAAAAAAAAACTGGAGCTCTGTTGAATCAGTCCTTTTGAAGCAGGCATTTAAACTTTAAAAAGGTTTGGTCTTTTTCTTGTGTTTCTCAGTGGCTTCCCCGAACCCCCACCCCCCACCCCATCTTTAGATCAACTGGATATTTCAACCATTTCTCCATATTTACCTGGCTGTAGGTTAGCAACTGTATGGATTTTAGTGCTACTAGTTATTTCCCCCCCTGGAACTAGTTGTAGTGCACATACCATTTTGTTGACTGGCTTATCTCAGTTCTCCTAAGTTTGAAATAAATTCTCAAATGTTTTCACCAGTGGCTGCTGCTCTTTCAATGAGGGGATCGAAGCTCATTTTTTTCCTGGCCTACATCATAAATGTGTTTGTTTAATTATAAGTATACTCTGCCCTCCTTCCCTTTTCTAGTTATTTTTAACAAAGACAAAGTCGCTAGGAATCGGTAAAGTCTCTGGATCAGTTCAGAACAGGAATATATAACTTGGAAAATGCTCCGGTGGATGTTTATACTTTAAGATCAATGATTTGCTAATTTCACTGTCAATCAAAAAAGGATTTAGCCTCAGACAGATCATCCAATCATCATGCAAAAGCTGATTGTCAGGCCCCGCCCATTGCCCCATAGACCCCAGAGGAGCTGAGCTTCTGATGGGCGGGACAAAGCCCAGCATTTATCCAATGACCGTCCAGTTTCGCGTAGTGAAACAACCCACTCTGTGCTGCCCCATTGACGCCCAGAGAAGCTGAGCATCTGTCTGTGTAAAACACTGTGGAGCTACGGGGATTAACGAGAAATTAATGAGAAGGAACTATCCTTGTGGCGAGTCCTTGGAAATTCACTTCTTGCTGACCTTAAGTAATGAAAATGACCCACAAGATGATTCTAGACCTGCAAATAAGAGGATTGTTGGGCCATTCCTTTGCAGGGCACTGATCCTTAGTCTTATTTTTCCCTCTGTCTTTTTGGGTTGAATGGTCCAACATTTTCTGTTCAAAAATACTAGTCCTAATATTCAAGTATTCTTATAAATGATCAGATATTAGCACAAAATAAACCACATGATTTTAGCACCTCACCTCAGGATTATAGAGGTGGAATACAATTTTTGGCAGGCAGTGTGAAGCAGGCTGAAATAGTTTGTATCCTCCTATAACTTTTGCTGTGTTTGATGCAACTAGTCCTTACTTGAAGCTTTCTGATAAATGAACAGAACTGTTAACAAAATAAGCCACATGATGTCAGCAAATCGTCTCGACATTCTGGTAGGCACAGCGAAGTAGGCTGAAATAATTTTCATCCCACTCTAACTATTGCTGTGTTTGATAAAACTAGTACTTTTTCTCAGGTTTCTTTGTTTTTTTTTGTTAATGATGAGAAATGATGAAAAAATTAACTTCATGATGTAAGCAAATCACTTCAAGATTATTGAGGGGGGATGCATTTTTTTGGAAGGTGCAATAAAGCAGGCTGAAATAATTTTTATCCCTTTATAGCTTTTTCTGTGTGATAAAATTACTCCCTATTTTCAAGTTTCCTTATTAGATGATCAGAACTGATTTCAAAATAAACAACATGATGTCAGCAAATCATTTAGAGATTATAGAGGGAGGGTACATTTTCTGGCAGGTACAGTGAAGCAGGCTGAAATGATTTGCATCCCCCTCTAACTATTACCGTGTTTGATAAAACTAGTCCTTATCCTCAGGTTTTCTCTTAGAGGATCAAAAATGCTTACAGAATAAACCACATGATGTCAGCAAATCACCTCAAGATTATAGAGGGGGGGAAACAGTTTCTTGCAGGTGCATTGTCAAGGGCTGAAATAATTTGTATCCCCCTCATAACATGGTGTGGTCGTCAGCCCTGTATCGTCTGTGTTGAGAATTTCTGTATTATTGCTTTTACTTTATGATAATCAACAAGGGTTGAGTTGAAAAAAAAAAAAAACCCCAATATCTTAAGGTAAGATGCCCCATGGAAAGGAAAGTGAGTTAAAGCAGTGCTGCTGTAAATTCATCAGAGCCTGTAACTTGAGTCAAAAAGCCAGTTTTTAGACCTGGTGGTGTATTAAAATGCTCTCAGTGGTGTGGATTTTACTGTATCCTAAAGACTGAACTACAGCGTGTTTGAATCTAGTACCCAGAGAGTATTATGTTTAGTTACCAGGCTAGTCACTGAGCAATATTACACTTTTTATTGAAAAAAGGGAAGGATGAAATATTGTCAGACAGCGCTGCAATACTATTGACTTGGGCAACACATAATGAAGAATAGCAAAAGCATCTATTTAGGTAAAATGTCAAATACATTACCGAACATCTGTGACAGTCAAAGCATGACAGTAACAGTCCACCTTTAGTTTATTTAATAAGCTAAACTGATGTCTAAATGCAGAACTGTAGCTCCACCCTCCAAATGCATGCGTGCTCCAGCTAATGGGGAGCTCCCCAACTCGTTTTGTTCTTGTTGTGTTGAATAAATGCAAACTCAAACTTTGGTCTTTCGTAAAAAATTTTAATCTCTCTGCTACATCAAGAGAATACATTTTCATTGCTTGATCATCAGTAAAGTAGGAATTTCTGGTGCAACTTCCCTGTCTTTTTCAGCTATGGAGAAGCAAAAATCAGTACAAAATGTCAAAATAAGGTTTGGAGTTGCTTAGTGGACAAAAAAGGACAAAAAAAGTGCAGTTTTCACATTTTTAAAGCATTTACATTGTAATAAAGTAGCAGTAAAAATGTGGCATGTCTTTAAGCTTTACTTTGACTAAGCAGTAAAATTACTGTGTCCCATCAAATTAAAAGAGGTACAGATAAATGGATACGTTTTTCCATACAGTTGCTGGTTTGCTATGGCAACACTTCACTATCCACTGGAAGACAGGGCCACAAAATGATCCTGTTTAGGGCCCCCTGATGTCCAGAGCCGGCCATGGTACCTGTGTGTTGTTTCAGTTATGTGGAGGAATCGTCAACTCTGATGCCAGTCCGGGTTTCATGAGACCCCTCCTCCCCCCAGTGTCACCGGTTCACGTGGATAATGCTATGTGACAGCAGTGAATACAAACAGTAGCCATGTTTGTATGTTTTGAACAATGATACTGTTTTGGTGTTTTCCTACCCCTAAGTGGGAGGACAGAGTACTGGGGAGATGCTACATACAAATTCATGCTAGTTTTCCTGGACTGCCAACCCTGCCTTAAAGTTTCAGGTCCCCCTGTCGTGTTTGTTTTAAGAGCACAGCATCCAACTGGAAAATGACACAAGAATTAATTCGCAGACCACACAATGGAATGTACTCTCATTTCTCGTTTCATGCCATAATAAATAGGGAGACATGGATGAAAATCAAGCAAACTATTCCTGGGAAAACTCCTTGATGACCTTAAATCACAAACATGACCCACAAGAAGGAAGACCTTCAAATAAGAGGATTGTTCGGCCATCCCTTTGCAGGGCACTGATTGTAGTTAGTGTTTACTTCTTCCTTTTCAGGTTGAATGGTCCACTTAAGGTTCACGTTCCCCTCTCCTGTTTGATTTGAGAGCACAGCTTTAAACTGGGAATTGACAAAAGTAATGAGAGAGCCTTTGGTTAAAATCATGTTAATGTTTCAACTTACATTTTCATACAGATGGACAGTTTTACCTGATGCAGGAGCTGGGTGTTTATAGCCAGATCTGAAAGATCTGCACCTGTACGAATCTTCATTTTCAAGATGATTTTTTTTTCAAGGGGTACTGGAGAGTCCAACAAACAACTCTGACAGGGCATGATAAAAAAGTTGTGCCTCCAGGGACTTTTTTTCAGGCTGCTTTTTGTGTATCTCCCTGTGTAATCTGTTTGATGGAGTCTGTCTAAGAGAAAGCACAGGTGGTGTGTGGATTCAGGCATAACTAAGGGAGCTGGAGCACAAAGAACTCAAAACTTCAAATTTTTATGTCAAAATTTTGACTTATTATAGGCAAAAAAATATATATGAAAAATCAGGGAAGCAAGTTTTTCATTTCATTTTCTTTAACTGGCAACAACTGGCTTCTGGAAAATGAAAAGAGAGACAAGGATGAAAATTTAGCAAACTATCCCTGTGAAATCTCCCAGGAAGTTTACTCTTGAAGAAATCATGAAAATGACCCATGAGAAGGTTCCAGACTTTCAAATAAGAGGGTTATTTAGCCATCCCTTTGCAGGGCACTGATTCTTGGCGATTGTGTTTTCTTCTTCCTTTTCAGGTTGAATGGTCCACTTTAGGTTCAGGTCCCCTTGTCCTGTTTGATTTGAAAGCGCAGCATTGAACTGGGAATGGAAATCATCCAGTGCCTTTGGTTAAAATCATATTAATTTTTCAACTTACATTTTCATACAGATGGACGGATAGATTCTTACTGGATAACAGTTTTACCTGATGCAGGAGCTGGGTGTTCGTNGCCAGATCTGAAAGGTCAGCACCAGTACGAATCTTCATCTTCAAGATGATTTTCTTTTCAAGGGGTACTGGAGAGTCCAACCAACAGGTGACAACAAATTGAGGGGCAAATTATTTTTGGTTTACATCAAAAACAAGTTTCATCAAAATCTTATTTTACCTTCTTGGCACCAGAAAGGCCTCCTTGTGAGACATCCAAAGTCCTCCCACCTGTCAAGCCAGGTCATGGCAACGCAGTGCTGGTTACCATAGTTATTAAACTGAGCACGACTCATGTACGAGCTATTTCTGTTGTCAGACCACCTCCATGGATTTCTGTACAGGCCAATCCACACATTTGTAGTGCCTTTGAGGGTAGACAGTTCTTTGTTTTCCTCAGCGTTTTCTATCAAAGCCAGGTCTGTGTAGTGAGTCCTGCAGTAAGTCTGAGCTGCTTCCCAAGTCACTTTTTTCTTAAATATGAAGTATGTCTTCTTGCTTTGAGGATTTGGAGCTACAAACACAAAAAAGGAAAAGTAGGGAGGGTTAGTAGTTTGTGTTGTAAGTGATTGATCTGTGTGGGAGGAGTTGTGGACACAGATGAATCTATAATAGTCTGTACATTTTCTTATCATGTATAAGAGACATGGGCAAATGAGGAGCGTGAATTTACAGATTATGTTGGAGAAGTTCAACATCAGGGAGAGGTATTATTGATCTTTTTCCTGCTGTGAAAAACATTTCCGGAAAGGTTTTGCTACCTTATAAGTTGCAGGTAATGCTTTGAGTTTGTTGTCAGCTTTTTTGAAGTCATTCTTCTTCTTAAATAATCAAATTTATCTTACCACTGTAACAGGCGAAATGACCAGTCCCTCGACAGTTACGATCGTCCCATGTTCCATTTAGAATTGCCTGAACACAATATTCTTTTGACCAACGGTTATCTGGCTGCCCAGGCAGCCAACTGTGAAAACCATTTTCATTAGTTTCACCAGTATTTGACCATCTCCAGGAGTTTGTGTCTTTGCCCAGGGAAGTCTTCCAAGAGTCTGGGTCATCATGCAGCCCAATCCAAGCTGCGAAGATGTTTGGATCTTGAATTTTGATGTAATCTGCTTCACTTTCAATGGTGACCAAGTCGGTGTACTTTTCCCTGCAGTAACGCTGTGCGTCTTTCCAAGTCATTGGGGAGTCAATGAAGTGAAACTGACGGTCATTGTAACTGAACGGTGTGCAAAATCCTGTGGAGACAAATGAAGGGAATTTTTAATAAAACTTTCAATAAAACAGACATTCAGATGATTTTTGTTTTGATTTTAGAGATTAAACCACGACAGATTGTACAGAGTGGGTAGTAAACGAAAACAAATGCAAAAAGAAAATTCAGATCACTAATTTTAATTGTGTCATGAACACATGAAGTCCCTGTGTTTACAATACTAATTATTTGAATAATGATTATTCAGTGTTGTGGCTCACAAGAACATTCATACACACGCTTTAAGGATAATGTAGCTCTTACCAATGATGGAGAAAAGCAAAAACAGTTTCAAATCCATTTCTGATTTTACTGTCAGAAAAAAATGGAAAAAACACCACAAATTAATGGTATCTACCAGCACAACTTAAAACTATATACAGTATTCATGTAGTTGTTGTAGTTTTGAGGTTGCAGAAAATTCCAGTTAAAGAGAAACATCTGAATACTATACCCGTTTAAAAACCATGGTCTCTATTGATTCTAAAATACAGAATAAAAAGACTTTGATCCAGATATTTGAACTGTAAATCTATGCAAACAAGAATGGGTGATAACATTGATTAAACTCAAAGTTGATTAATGATTTATGGTAGGCAAGGCGATGAAGTAGTTATCCTATTTCTGTAACATGCACTCTGATAAGTATTTAAAGGTCATGAGTAAAAAAAAGAAGTACAGTATGATTTACTTACATGTATTTTAGGAAACAAAATCAAAGATTTGACTTCAGATTTCGTCGGTGAGGAAATGTCCACTACCTCTCTCTGTCTGTGGTTCCGTTTTTAAGTGTGGCCTTTGCATATTTACCCTACCCTTAATCTCTTAATTTCCCTGACATATCCAAATGAACTTCAATACAAAGGTCACCTTGACTTTGGTTTTGCTTAAACCAGAAAATACATGTTAAAAATGAACCAAGAGCAAAATAGGCAACAGTGGCCGTACATCATCGTTAGACCATTATCTTTTCAGTTTATGAGGTAATTATATGCTGATTTAACAAAAGTGCAACTGTAATAAGTTGTCATATACTAACCAGTCACATGTTCAACTGCGCCTAAAACAAATATCTAATCAGCCAATCACATAGCAGCAACTCAACATCAGAAGGGGGATATTCCACAGAGACTGAGACTGCACCTGCAACTCTTTAGGGTTAAAAGTAGGACCACAACTTGGCTGCAGTCAAGTTGAACTATTGGGTGGAGTACAGAGCCCATTCAAGTCTTAGGTGAAAACTAAACCACTGACCAGGCTACATTTTTCTTATTGAAGGATGGTTTTCATCAGGCATTGTTCAATACTGGAAAAACATCCAGTAGGTAGAATTCAGGAAACGCCTTAATTTGCATATGAAAATGAAGTAAAATCAGGAGACTCAGATTAATTATGTAAGAGTTAATAGTAACATATGGGTTTACACCACAAGGTGTTAATTTAATTCTTTTATGAGAGTTGTTCTAGTACATTTAAAGAGAATCTGATACTTTGCCCTGTAATTTTTGACCCAGTGTGCATCTGAAACACCTGTGTCTTTAAATGTAAAATCTGACACAATCATTCTCCAATATACAACTCATCTTTGAATTTAATTTTTACAGGACCAAACTCAAATCTTTTAAGATTAGAATTTTTTGCTCTTGACATTTGATTTAGACCAGAAACTGCTGCCATTCCTCTTCTTATTTCCTGAACAAAGAATACATTTATCCAACCATCAAAACAGTTACAGTATGCAACACCCCTTGTTTCATGGTAACTTCTGAAAGAATCTGACTGAGTCACATTTCTGACAAACAATAAGTTTTATTACTTTAATATCAGGAAAAATACAAAATCAGCAACCTACGGCATGATTTTTATTCAGGACAGCAGTTCGATGAACAGAGTATTGCATTGAGAATGATCACAATTAACAACTGACTACTTTGTTTTCTGCACATTTTCCCTGTAGATTATATTTGTTTGTGTAAGAACAACAAAAAAGCAATGAAATCAGT